>JAVJHY011814503.1:0-36358 GCA_035593235.1 Phascolosoma agassizii
CATTATCCAAGAATTTCGAGAAAGCCCTTGAAAAGACGAAAGCATATGCCCAAAAAGGAGGTACAGCTAAGTGCGGTTCTTGCCGCACCTGGCTAGAAAACTTAAAGCCGTTTAAACTTCATAACTTGCTCTCCAGTATGATATTATGGCTTTTTCTTAAACGAATGCCATTGGCCGCCCCCTCCCCTGCCCTGCTTAGGTGTTAGCATCAATAAATTTTTTGCGGAAATTCCTTAATTAGCCGGATATTGTGAAAGACAGATGCGTGCAATACATTGATTGAAGTTTTCATGTCCACTCAAAATATCAATTTCTACGCGCATGAATAATATTCTCAGGTCTCTTCGTTCCAACATGGGAAAACGCACGGCATCTTTTTCTGTGGTAATGATTAATTCGGCACCTTTGTCCATGGACTTGTTAATAAAATCGATAATCTCTTGTTGGGAATACCGATGATGATCCGCATAGCGTTCTAAATAAACGAGTTTTCCGCCGAAGCCACGTAAAAATCGTTCAAAACTTTCCGGAGCGGCAATTCCTGAAATTGAAGCAATTTTTTTTCCATTTACATAATTCAATTCCAGTCTTTCTTTGGTGTAAATATCCTGCAGGTACTGCGGTTTATGGGTGCACTCAATAATTTCTGCCCGGGGATTATGTTTTTTTATGAACCGTTTCAAATGACGTAAATAATTGCCTCCAGATGACTTAGTCAGGAAGATGAAATCTGCCCTTTGGATATTCTTGATGGGTTCACGGAGCAATCCCCTTGGAAGGAGATGGTGATTGTCGAAGGGATTCGTGGAATCGATTAAAAGGATGTTCAATCGGGGTTTAAGGGGCAGATACTGGAATCCGTCATCGAGGACAAGTGTATCCACGCTAAACTTGTTAATTGCGTAGCGGCCACTCTTAACCCGATCCTTATCGACAAGGACAATGACGTTCCTTAAATTTGTCGCCAGCATGTAAGGTTCATCCCCTGCCATTTCGGAATCCAAAAGCAGATGTCTTCCATCAGAAACCACACGGGGGGGAATATCTTCGCTACGCTTCGTTATTAAATCGATGAATTTGTCCCAAACCGGTTTACTCTTATTTCGATACCCCCGGCTCAAGATTGCGACTTTCCGACCGTTACGCTCCAAGGTGCGGGAGAAGACCTCGACTACCGGAGTTTTGCCGGTGCCGCCGCAGGTGAGATTTCCAATACTCACGACAAGACAGCCTAACGTGCGGTCACGAAAAATTCGCTCTTTGTATAACGCCGTACGTACGCGTACTAGATCACGATAAATCCGGGAAAATATGAAAAGAATAGATTGTGCGGCTATGTCCTTCGGCCCATGGCGGCGCTCTTCAATTAAGTCGGTAACATAAGTCTCTACCCTTTCAACAAGATATCGTGTGTTCATATGCCATGAATAAAGTCATCCGCTAATGGGTAATCGACCATTTCATTTGGCTTGAACCAGACATTTATCTCCATTTCAGCATCGCTGGGATTGGCGGAAGCATGGATTAAATTACGAAGCGGCTGTTCTTTTTGGGACTTCTCTTGTTTTATTTTTGCTTGGTGCGCGAAGTCACCCCTGATGGTTCCGGGTGGGGCATTTCCGGGAACAGTATCTCCAACCATAAGCCGAATTTTGGGAATGGCTTTGATACCGCCCAAAACCATAATTAAAATCGGACCGGAAGTGATGTACTCTTCCAGCGAGGGATAAAAATCTTTTTCTATGTGTTCAGCGTAATGTTGCTGCGACTTTTCTCGCGCTATTTGTTCAAAACGAACCGCATGAAGTTTCAACCCCACATTTTCAAACCGCTCAATAATTTTCCCAACTAATCTGCGTTGCACTGCATCTGGTTTTAATATTACCAAAGATCGATGATACATAATATTCCTTTCCTAATTTTTAATATTTAAAAAGTTGCACAAAAATTAATTGATTTTTCCAGCCATGATTGTAGCACAATCGTCTTCGTGCAAATCCTTAACTCCAAAGTATCAGCTTGCGATCATATGAATCGACTACGAAAAACACACAATAAACTTATACTCGACATCAGATTGATGGCATTGGAAAACTTTTGGTCAGCTCAACAATATCTAGCCTAATTTTTTCCTGTAGCTCCTTGTTTTCAACATCGCGAATGATCTGGTGTATCCAATCAGCGATTTTCAGCATTTCTGATTTACCCATTCCTCGTGTGGTGACAGCCGGTGTTCCAATACGCAAACCACTCGTAACAAATGGCTTCTCCGGATCATAGGGTATCAAATTTTTGTTCACGGTGATCCCAGCCTTATCAAGTGCCTTCGCCGCTATTTTCCCTGTCGTCTTCATTGGACGCAAATCAACCAGCATTAGGTGATTTTCCGTACCGCCGGAAACAATACGAAAGCCATGACGAGATAGTAAGTCTGCCAGGCACTGGGCATTTTTTATCACTTGCTGTTGATATCGTTTGAAATTCTCACTCATTGCTTCCTTGAAGCATATTGCTTTAGCAGCAATGACATGCATCAGCGGTCCCCCCTGAATTCCTGGAAAAATCTGCGAATTAATCTTTTTGAGGTATTGTTCCTTACAAAGAATAAAACCGCCTCGTGGCCCTCGCAGCGTTTTATGAGTTGTGGAAGTAACAACATCCGCCCATGGAACCGGGCTTGGATGACATTCTGCGGCAACCAAACCGGCGATATGTGCCATGTCGACAACAAAATAAGCGTTAATGCTCTGGGCAATCTCCTTGAGTCGAGCAAAATCAATGACGCGAGGATAAGCACTGGCGCCCGCAAGAATCATTTTAGGACGGTGTTCGGTAGCTAATTTTTCGACATTATCATAGTCGATAGTCTCGGTTTCACGATCAACTCCATAGCTGATAATTTTGAAGAAACGTCCACTGAAGTTTACCTTTAGCCCGTGGGTAAGATGCCCGCCATGCGCTAAATCCATTGCCAGCACGGTGTCTCCAGGCTCCAATAAAGCAAAGTAAACAGCCATATTTGCCTGACTTCCAGAGTGAGGCTGAACATTGGCACACTCCGCACCAAAGATCGCTAAAAGCCTTTTTATCGCTGTCCGCTCAACTTCATCGACATAGTCACAGCCGTCATAGTATCGTTTTCCCGGATACCCCTCCGCATACTTATTAGTTAAACAGGAACCCTGTGCTGCACGAACTGCTGATGATACCACATTTTCTGAAGCGATCAATTCAAGAATTTCACGTTGTCGCTTTGCTTCCTGGTCCAAAAAATTTGCGATCTCCGGATCAGCGGTACGGACAGCCATAATATCATCATAGGAATTTGTCTCTATCTTTTTTACGCGTCTTGCGTGACGTTTTTCCTTGGAAAACGGTGTTTTCAACCACTGGTCAACAATCGAAAAAAGCATTTCCGGGGTCATCCCGTTTCCCCCTGTTACCAGCACGTTGGCATTGTTATGTTCCCGGCTCATTCGCGCATTCGCTTCCGTGTGGGCCAAGGCTGCCCGGACGAAGTGATATCGATTGGCATTGATCGTCATACCGATGCCTGTTCGACAAATGAGTATTCCAGAATCTGCATCTCTTGATGAAATTCGACTGGCCACGACGCTGGCGTAATCTGGATAGTCGTCATCGGGGTCATAGGTATGGGGTCCTACATCTTCAACTTTAATTTCTTTTTCTTTGAGATAGGCAACGAGCAAGTTTTTTAATTCCCACCCAGCATGATCAGATCCAACCAATAAATGAAACGGTTTGTTAATAAAATCTTTGGCTTCCATCATACACGAACGATTCTCCTTTTTATATTTGAGCCAACTTCAAAACAATTTTTGACGGCATTTTCAGTGCAAATGCCGCATTTCTCTGAGTTTGCACAGGGTTAATAAATCCATAACATAGATATTTGTTGCTGTTGAAAAAATCTCCTCATCCTGCTCTCAAAGATCCGTCCAAAATTTTTTTTTTCAATTGGCTTATCTGATAATCACCAAAAAACTTAAAAGGCGACGGCGAGGAGAGTTCCGATGCGACCAAAGAGAATATTATCCAGAATTCCCAGCGGCGAATGGTGATAGTGGAATTATGTAATTCAAAAGTGCCTTTAGTGAGGGTTTCATTTTGTCAAAGCAGTCCTTAAAATTATTATAATCGCCACCATGCGGATCCTTAATATCGTGGCCTTCCTCCGCAAAACTTGTCAGTAAATATATCTTCTTTTGGGCATGCGGAAACGACGAAATTAATTGCCGCACATGTTCGGCAGTCATGCAAATAATGATCGAAGCACGTTTGATCTCTATACTGGTCACCGGAATGCTCCTGAAATTTTCTAGAGACAGCCCCTCCTTTTCGACTGTTAATTTTGCCATGGGGCTGGCGCTACAACCATTGGCACCATGGATTCCAGCTGAGCTGGCGGAAATATGACGAAGACCTTTTTGCTTGCATAAATGCCCAAAATATACCTCAGCCATCGGGCTGCGACATGTGTTTCCAGTGCAAATAAACAAGACGTAAAACTTTTTATCGCTCACCGTAACACTCTGCCCTCTGCATTATCTCTTTAACGCCTCACTTTTTAGGTTTTCATGCTTTTTCGAAAGCGGGTAATTGTTGCTAAAGGATAGATGGGAGGGTCAAATTCATGAGTTTGACCCTCCCATGTATTGCCCGCAAGTGGACCCTTTACCCTAAATTAAGTCCAATTAGTGACCATCTTTCGGCAATGTTTATGCAGCATACATCGAAGATTTCTCACAGTACTTTGGAATAACAATCTGCTTATTAATTTGCTACATCTTTCATGAAAAATATATATTGAGAGTCCGTTTTTCGGTTTTCGATCTTAAAAATTGAAAAATGTCCAAGGAGATATAGATAAAAAAATCGTAAAAAAGGGACCTAATTTAAGGGCAGATTTTATTAAGATGGCTGAACTAAAAAGTCGCAACCAGCCTACTTCGAGAATGTTGCGATTAAATATGGCGGGAAGTTTAAATTATAAATTCAATGCGTTATTTATTTACGCCTCCTAAGAGCGTGTTTAAATCGGAGTAGCAAGGTTTTTGAAATCCCGGTTATTGAGGTCAGTAAATAATTTCCTGGGAAACAACATTGAGGGATTTTACTTTCTTAAAAGTTTTTGTTGCCCACGTATGAAATCCATGGCGAAATGTTGGAACGTTGGTCCGTATATCTCCAACGGAAATTCGAACCTTTCTGGTTTTAGGAGCAAAGGGGCCCATTCTCACGGTTACAGCATCAAGTGTGTTCGAACTTTCAATGGCCAATTCATATCGGCCATCCGTTATCTCTTTATAAGAATAGTGAATTGTCGTGGTGCCGGACTGGGCTGAATCATGATTTATGCGCCAATTTTTTACTTCCAGGCGTTTCCAATCTTGAGGGAGCCGAGGAATAAGATTCAATACCGAAGAATCGTAATCATCAATCCCTGCAATCAGTCGGGCTATTTTTAAGGCAGTCACACCATTTAAAATATTCAGATCATCATGAGTGGCACCGCTATTTTCGCCATCCACTGATGTGTTTAGTTTTTCTTCAAAAGTAAATGGTGATACTTCGATATCACTGAACTCAGGTATTGAAACAAACTGATCAAACGAATATTTAATATAGTTAGCCAAAGCATTTGTCCCGATTGGCAAGCTATCCAGCAAAAAACCGGCCATCACGGTCCATAGTTGAAGAACACTCTTATTGTAGTCAACCATGTAGTACTTGCTCCAGGTTGGCTTTCGAAAAACAGGAGAGAACGCCAGTGCATAGTCAAATGAGTTGTTTAACTGTTGGCTGGTTTCATCACTGAGAGAAAACCCATTGTAATCACACCAGAAAGAAACTCCAGAAAACAGATAAGGAGTATCAAACACCCTTACCTTATCGTTGTAAAACACGGGTTGTTCGTCTAAATGTCGGCCGTAAATCCAAGAATCTTTCGGGAGTAATGAGGCGATGCCTACCTGTTCCTTAATTCCCCAGGATTCCGGGAAAACCTCCTGAGAGACGAGCCGCACCTGTCGTTCGGTTGATAACAAATGCCTTTTAAACCCCGTGGCAAGTCTATCACTTGCCGATTTCCAACTCGCTGAATTTTCACTGTATCCACTCTCCGTAGCCATCGCCACGCCACTTGCGAACGCCGCTTGCGTAGCAAAATACATTGGCAGAGTTGCAGCCGGGTCTTCTCGATCATCTGCTCCAAACTCGCCAGCACAATTTACCAGCCTCAACGGATTAGTTTCCACTTCTTTTGTCAGGTCGGTTAGTGGCTTATGAATACAACTCAGCCATATTGGTTCTAAAAAAGATTTATTTTTGCCGAGTTTTTTCCAGGTATTATAAATACTGGTAATCATCAGTGAATTACCAATTGTGAATCCGCTCGAAAGTCCCGGAATTGATGCTTTCCCCAGGATTAATGGCAGTTTATGTGCCAGATGAGACGCTTGTTCCATGCATCCCCAGGCTGCCAATTCCGAAGTTAAGAGCCCCCAGTCCCGTAGGTTAATCCCTTGATAGCGTCCTCCCGGGAGACTGGAATAAGCCTTTCCGTCGACGTCAACCAAGTAATGCTTCAGCAAAAACTTTGATGTTTTAATTTGTTTAGAAAATATGGTTGCCAATTCGTTCCCGGAAAAACTTACTGACGAACCGCCGGCATCAAAGTTGCTTTCTTTGCTCGCTCCCATTAAGGCGATAAAATCTATCTCCAATTTGGAACCATACGTGGCTGAATTTTCTATTTTGATATCCTTTTCTAAAGTACTCAACCAAATATGAAAAACATATACATGCTCCTTGCCAGCACCACCATGCGCAGTTGGACGAATAGTCTGCTTCAGTAAGGTCTTTGTATTTGTAAAAATATGAATTTCCGGAAAGCTATTCTCATCTATATATTCAGTAACAACTCCTAAAAGTAATAAGTACTTATAACTCTCCCTAACTTTACGGGAGGGATTCCTTCTTGACTGAATGAGCGGTTCGTCTGGTGAAAGTCGTGTATCTGGATTATCGAGTTCTGGAGCGACACTAAGGACGAGAGGTTCGTTCATATTGTCGAGCGCATCGAGTCCGCCAAAGAGCGCCCAGGGAATTTCTTTATTTCCAGCTTGAGGAACATCGATTACATGATCTCCAAATCTCCGTATATATTGAGGAAATTCTTTTGACGAAGCGTCGTATTTCCCAGCACTCCATAAGACGCCGCCATCACCGGCCAAATGATGGAAGGTTGCTTTCGTTCCCTCCGGGTCTTTTAAAATATTTAAGTTTCTTATAGTTTTTTTTCGACGGCGCTCAATCAGATTCGGGCAATATATTAGTCCGCTCTTTTCGCTGTACTTCACCACGAACGCGCCGCTATCGTAAAATACCCCTGACTTACCATTGATTCGGTAAGTTCCCGAAGGCACACCCCGAAAATTCAACTCCACTGGAACCCGTTGTTTTACCGTATTAGCTGGCAGTGGATATTTTACCTGGTTTTCCTGATTTAACCCCTCGAATGGTCGCCGACTTTTTGCTTCCTCTGGATAGATATTGACCTCCAACGGTCGCTCCGTTAAATTGCCAATATCGAGAAGAAAAGTCGCTTTATGTTGCGAATAAACGGTGTCGCGAGGGTATACGGTTACCCAAGTTGTTTCAGCATAGCGGATATTTCCATATTCGGATGTTTTAGCGTGCAATTTCTTCTTACGAGGGTTTACCGGAAACAAAACAAATCTATGATCGATTTCACCATGAGAGTCTGAATCGCCAAACACGGTCTGTAATCGCGTCATTCCTCCACGACGTGGCAAGTCGTCCCATTTATCATAGGGTAACTTAACAATCATCGAGTAGCCCTTGATGGTACGAAACAGCGTGCATTCGACATGCCCGATTTTCGAGCGCGTTACCTCTGAATCGGTATGCAAAATTAATTCGCACGACTCATTTTCAACATCAGGAAATACAAGAATTGACCAGGGTTCGATAGATTTTCGATCAGGTCCGCAAGTGAGATGCCCTAAATTGATTTGTATGAAATCGCCGTTGATTTTATCAGGGTCACGATCTGTTGCTTGAATATAGGTGTCATCCACAATATCGAACCGAATGAAAATGGAATTAGAACTCCAGAAGAGTCGCGTCTGCACTACAAAATCGTCATGACCTTTCCATCCGTTATTACGTAGGACTTGGCGCGGGTTATCTAAATCATAGGTAGGGCTATTTTCGAATAGCTCCTCACTTTCATTTATATCAACAACATACGTTTCCTTAAACGGTGCGATGGCGATATCATGGCCGTTCGGAACCGCGTAAATCGAACAGAAATGTGTTAAAGAAAATGTGAAAAATACTATAAAAATTAATCGCATGAGACAAAAACTATATTCCCCTCCCTGCAGCAGCAATTCCTGATAATATCGCAGCAAAAACGGCCTGAGAAAGCGTGGAAAAAACTCTATAATTGGTTTCCAATGTCTAGCACAGACATTGTTGATTATCGACGATATAAAACCAAGCATAAGACATATAAGCCCTATGCCTCTAGTCCTCCGCTCCCCAAAATCCGCAATATGCCTGAAAGCACCCCGAGATATCTTGCTTAAAAACCCTTCCTAATGAGTCGACCCAAAATAAACGAACCATCATTTTGCTTAGAATTAGTGTAGATTTTTTTATACGGTTGAATACGACGCAACAGACATCCTCAGCTATTTGAGGTTTGAATGAATGGGCATAGAAATTAAGTGTAATGGATTATTTCGGGACTCATTAGCTTAAAATCTTCCATGACACTCTTCTAAATCTAAGGTACCTACATTATCATATACACAAACGGTATTGCCGTTTTCTCGTTACAGGTTGTGTATTATTCTTCAATTTTGGTAACACATTATAAGTCGGTTTATGAATATTTAAAATTTTTTATTTGCGATTTCCAATCTTACCCAGTCTCTTCTTTTTCTTTTTCTGAAGAAAATATTTTGATCTAACTCACTCATATTTTAGCTTTCAGAATGGAGAGTTTAGATTTATCATAACGATTTCTCTCACAAAGAGATGGCAGAATAGGATTGGTTATAGCCTGGGGACATCGCATTTTGGCAACTTTTTAGATGAATTATGAATTCAGTGAATCTATCCAGTTATCTAAGTCAAAATCGACTTTATCTCTTTGTCCTTAATTAATGTCCACCGTTTTTTTGTTGCCGTTTGCAATTATTCGGAATGGATATGCAGTTAGAAAAGCAGCTTTACATAGGTTTCTCGTTGTAAAGTACTGAAAATCAGAAAAATGAATAACTGAAATATCGAACCCTTCTTGGAATCTCGAAGGCCAAACAAATTTTTACAATTGGCTCTTAAAATAAAATGAAGACAGTCCATATTCCTCTAAAAAAAAGGTCTTATGACGTTTTTATCGATAGCTCAAACCCCACGCATGAGACCTCCATTTATAATATTCTGTCGAGGCTCATCAAAGATCGGCATTGTTTCATTATCACGGACAAGAATGTAGCGAATTTATATTTAGATCAAATCGGAGCCGAACTAACGAAAATTCAGGCAGCGCACTTAAATACAGCGGTCTTTTCTCCTGGAGAAAAGTCAAAGAATCTAGAAACAGTTCGACATTTATATGCAGAAGCGGTCAAGGTCGGGGTTGACAGAAATACCATAGTGGTAGCTTTGGGCGGGGGTGTAGTTGGAGATACGGCCGGCTTTATGGCGGCAAGCTATATGCGAGGTCTAGATTTGCTGCAGCTTCCAACCTCGTTAGTCGCCCAAGTCGACAGCAGTATCGGTGGAAAAACTGGTGTTGATCTTCATGAAGGAAAAAACTTGGTTGGTGCATTTCATCAACCCAAATCGGTACTCATAGATATTACAACTCTGAAAACTTTACCGGATCGCCAGTTACGGTGTGGACTAGCTGAAGTAGTTAAGTATGGGGTTATACTGGATGCTGAGTTCTTTGAATATCTGGAATCAAATGTGAGCGGGCTCTTGAACATTGAGGAAAATATTTATGAAGCGGTCATATTGCGTTGTTGCGAACTGAAGGCGCAGGTGGTTACAAAGGACGAATTTGATACCGGACTGCGTGCAATTTTAAACTACGGTCACACCTTTGGCCATGCATTGGAAAAACTAGAGGGATATAGTGGATTAACCCATGGCGAAGCCATTGCTATCGGTATGAGTATTGCAGCCGATCTTGCTAGGCTCTTGAATGAAACTTCCTCCAGGGTTGACCTTGTTGAACGGCAAGACAATCTCTTTAATGCGCTCGGATTGCCTACCAGGTTTGCGAATTATTCCCCTGGAGAGGTGCTGGATGCCATGCAAACCGATAAAAAATTTACCAGAGGGAACAAACTACTGATTCTACCAGATAGATTAGGCCAGGCCAGTATTGTCCCTGGGACTTCGGATGAGATCGTTCTCAAAGCGATTGGAGGGAGATGTGACCGATAGAGATAGCTACGTTATCTTAAATTTGCTTCCAGGAATTGGACCAGTTCGCGTAAAGCAGCTACTGCAATATTATGATTCACCCAAGTCAATCCTGCGAGAAAGAGGATCGACTCTCGCAAAGGTTAAAGGAATTGGCTCCAAAATAGGGGATACTATTGCCAACTGGGAGAACCATATCGATTTACAAAAAGAGCTTCTAATCGCAGAAAAAGCAGGGGTAGATATTTGTACGTTGATAGACCCGGATTATCCTCGCCTATTGAAGGAGATTTATGATCCCCCACTTTGCCTATATGTACGGGGAAATCTAAATTCACTTAACCAAGGGCTGCTAATAGCTATTGTAGGTTCCCGAAGAACCAGCCGTTACGGGATTGATATAACAGAACGCCTAGCCCTTGGCGCGATTAAGGCGGGAATGACAGTGATTTCAGGTTTAGCTCGCGGGATCGATACGGTCGCCCATAAAACTGCTGTAGAACATAATGGTACCACGATTGCCGTTCTCGGAACCGGACTTGGCCATATCTACCCCCAGGAAAATATTTCCCTAGGCCGCAAAATCAGCGAAAAAGGCGCGCTCATCAGCGAATTTCCCATGGCGACTAAACCAGACCGCCGTTGGTTTCCCATGCGAAACCGAATTATAGCTGGTATGACGAAAGGCACTCTGGTAACTGAAGCTGGGCAGCACAGTGGTGCGCTGATAACCGCCCAACAAGCTGTTGATCATGGGCGGCAAGTCTTTGCCGTTCCCGGAAGAGTGGATTCTCCGTTATCCCGCGGGTGCCATTACCTGATAAAGGATGGTGCCAAGCTAGTAGAAACGGTTGACGACATTTTCGAAGAGTTTAATATACTCCCACTCAACGAGAACATTTCAGCAGAAGTTCATGGTGATACCGGCCCAACAACAGATGAGACATTTTTGCAGCTTACCGACAACGAACGTATAGTCACTCAACTTCTAAAAGAAGGTGATCTTTCCGTAAACGAGATTACTCAGCAGTCGCAAATACCGATACAAAACTTGCTTTCGATCCTGCTTGGATTAGAGATCAAGAGGCTTATCGTACAATTACCGGGTAAACGTTTTAGTTTGAACCAAAGGCGTAAAGGAATTTAGGTTTATGTCAAAAGATTTAGTTATAGTAGAATCACCGGCTAAAGCCAGGACCATTAGCCGAATAGTCGGGAATGAATATTCCGTTCTATCTTCTATGGGGCATGTAAGAGACCTTCCAGAAAAAAAATTGGGTGTTGATTTGGAGAATGAGTTCACCCCGACATATCAGGTAAACAAAAGTAGAAAGAGTATTATTAAACAACTAAACGAAGCCGTGGCGCATGCTCAGGAAGCCTATCTGGCAACAGACCCTGATCGGGAGGGCGAAGCCATTGCCTGGCATCTCTATGAGATTTTAAGAAAACAGAATGCTAACATAAAATTTCGACGTGTAACTTTTCATGAAATTACCAAACAAGCGATAACAAACGCGTTTAACGATCCAGGTTCCGTAAACATGAATTTGGTCAATGCCCAACAAGCGCGCCGGGTCCTTGATCGTTTAGTCGGCTACAAAGTCAGCCCGCTATTGTGGAAACAAGTCAACAGCAATGCAAAAAGCGCAGGCCGAGTTCAATCGGTAGCCTTGCGCCTAATTTGCGAGCGAGAGAAAGAAATCAATTCTTTTGTTCCTAAAGAATATTGGAATTTTAAGGCTCTATTCGCAAAATCAGTCACAAAAGAACCGTTTTCCGCAAAATTACATAAAATAAATGATGATAAGGTTACGATAGATAGTAAAGATCAAGCCGAGATCATTTATCAAGACGTGCAAAAAGGGCAATATAGTGTTTCTAACGTAAAAAAGACTCCCAAAATCAGACGTCCCGGCCCCCCATTTATTACCAGTACATTGCAACAAGCTGCAAGTACCAACCTCCGCTTTAGCGCCAAACAAACAATGGTTATCGCCCAACAACTTTACGAAGGCATTGACACCGGATCCGGTCCTATGGGCCTAATAACTTACATGCGTACCGATTCTGTGAATATCGCCCGTGAGGCCCAGACCTCAGCACGTGATTTTATTGTTAAGAAATTTGGTCAAGATTTTGTTCCCGAAAAACCGAATGTGTATAAATCGAAAAAAACGGCTCAAGAAGCCCACGAAGCAATAAGGCCTACAGACATCAATCTTACGCCAGCAAAAGCGAAACACGCTCTAGAGGATCGACAGTTTAAGCTTTACCAGCTTATTTGGAATCGTTTCATTGCCAGTCAGATGGCACCAGCACGCTACATCCAGCATGTTGTAGATCTGGTTAATGAACCAGGGACATGTAAGGATAGCTACTGCTTTCACGCAACCTCTGCAGAGCCAATTTTTCAAGGGTTCATGAAAGTATATGACTTAAGAGATGTCGAGTCGGATGAAAAAGAGGAGTCCCGGGAAAAATTGCCCGATTTAAAAGTTAAAGATACATGCGATCTGCAGAAATTGGATTCCGAGCAGAAATTTACTGAACCTCCGCCGCGATATTCCGAGGGGACACTAGTTCGTGAGCTGGAAAATAATGGAGTCGGCCGCCCTTCGACATATGCTTCAATCATCGGGACAATCCAACAACGGAATTACATAGAAAAGGTCAAGGGGAGATTATTGCCAACAGATCTTGGAAACACGGTATGCGACTATTTAGTTCAAAACATGCCGAAGCTATTCGAAGTCGCTTTCACTGCAAGGATGGAAAGCCAATTGGATACCATCGAACAAGGAAAGCTAGAATGGAAAAACATGTTACAGTCTTTTTATACTAATTTTTCACAATGGCTTGAAGCTGTAAAGCCAGATTCCAAAATCAGCATGGAAGACGTTCAAAAACTAATGTCTGCCTTTCCAGATGACTTCCCATGGATGCCTCCAGAGAAAAGAGGAAATCGCACCTATGATGACAAAAAATTTTTCAGCTCATTGAAAAAGCAGATTGAAAAAGGAAAGAATCTTTCCGAGAAGCAGTGGCATGCCCTAATGATTCTGGCAATAAAAAATGAAGAAAAATTAACAGACTTTTCCAAATTCGCTGATGAGGCCGGTTTCTCACCACTTTACCAACAACTCAAAGAGACGCTCGATCGAAAGGCCGCTCAAGCCGCAGAGGAACCCCAAGATGGGGGGATGGTGCTAAGGATATGCGATCACTTAGATACAATTAAAGAATGGGAGAAGTCCGTTGGCAGAGGCAAACGTGTCTATGATGATAAAAAATTTTTTACCTCCTTATCCACCCAGGCAAGAAACGGCAAAAGGCTTTCAGAAGCTCAACTTAAAGCCCTTAAAAACATTTTAGTAAAATATAGCGATCAGATCGAAGATTTCGAAAATATTCAAGCTGATTTGGGAGTTCCGCAAGTAAGCGAAAAGAACGAAAAATCTGCCTTGGAAACAGAGAAGTTACTTTCTTTAGCCCACGAAATTAAAGAGTGGAAGGTTAGTGATCAAAAAGGAAATCGTAAATTTGACGAAAAAGCATTTGTCGAATCCCTCGAAAAACAATTCAAACAGAAAAAAGAATTAAGTAAGCGCCAACTGTATTCCCTGAAAAAGGTCCTAAAAAAACATCAAGACCAGATACCAGACTACGAAACACGAGTCGCGGAAATAAGCGTATGACATTTCCATATCGGATTTCATGATTCATCAAACAGTTATTCTTGGTAAGGAGGTTAAACTAGGAAAAAACATCTCAATTGGGCCTTACTCGATAATTGACGGAAATGTCGAAATAAGCGACAATTGTCAAGTTGGCCCACACTGTCATATTTCTGGACACACGCGGATTGAGAGCGGCACCCAGATTCATACGGGGGCGGTAATAGGCGACAAACCCCAAGATCATAGCTACTCGGATGATATCAGTTTTACCACCATCGGTAAGAATTGCAATTTAAGAGAATACGTCACTATTCATCGGGGTGCGACTGCGGAGTCCTCAACAATCATCGAGGATAATGTGATGCTTATGGCATTTTCCCATATTGGACATAACTGTCACATTGAAAAAGGTGTAAATATTGCCAATATGAGTACGTTGGGAGGCCATGTACATGTAGAAAAGAATGTATTTATCAGTGCAGGAACCGTAGTTCATCAGTTTGTAGTTATAGGCCAATATGCCATGATCTCCGCTAATGCCCGAATCAATAAAGATGTTCCTCCCTACTGCCTTTTGGCGGAAGGTGACCGCATATATGGTCCCAACAACATCGGTTTACGACGGGCTGGTTTCTCAAAAGAACTACGGAGTGCTATCAAAGAGACGATTAAATTATTCTTTTTTCGCAATCTGAAGCCTCATGAAGCCATCCAGGAAATCAATAAATCTTTCGAGGCTGTCACCGAGATTAAACATTTTACTGAGTTTGTCAGTTCAAGCAAACGTGGCTGTATGACCGCTGTCCCTAAGCGCGGCAAGGGATAGCTTCTAGCGAAAATAAGGAGGGTAAATCTAAAAAACCCACCATACCTGGAAAAACCACATTAACCCTTTTGATAATAAACCCAAAAACTATCACAATAAGCCCCCCAAAATTACTACAACCTAGGGGAATAAAATTATCCAAGCCTTTATCCATTGCTTCCAATTTCACTGTGAAGATGCTTCCAGAATTTATTGAAGCTTATTACATTACAATAGGATAATTAATTAGGATTATCTGAAAGCGCTTCCAGGTGGGATCCAGCGCAAATCTAAGTGAAAACTTGGATATATTATTTTGGTACGACTCTATTCGTTTTGGTTATTCAGCTTTTTCAGGTTGGTCCTTTTCAACCTCAGTGGGTGAGCTATCCACCTCCTTGCCTTTTTCCTTATTGCCCACTGCACCTTCAGATTTCGAAGAAGAAGTGTGCGATCCATCCGGGGTGTTAACCGCTTCTTTAGCATCTTTTGGGACTGCTCCAGCTGTCGGGATATCGACATCAATGCTCTCCTTTGTTCCCGTGCCCGCAGCCGGTAGTCCGATCTCACTACTGCTCTTCTCCGTGGTTATTCCGCTAGGTTCGTCGGCTTCAGCCTCGCCTTTAGATTTCTCATCTTTTTCTTTTTTTTCAAAAAGTTCCTGTCGATCTGCGAGGAGTTCGCCTACGGTGTTTGACGCAACCATGAATACCCAGTTGGAATAACGTTTTGAATCTTTTTCGAAAGTCTTTTTGTTTTCGGCAACCTTATTCTTAAATTCCTCTTCTTTTTTCTTAAACTCTTCCTGTTTTTTTGCTTTTTCCTCTTCGGTTTCCTCTTTCTCTCCTTCTTCTGGGCCTTCTTCTGAGGGGACAGGGGGAGCGGGTTCCTTATAATCAATAGAGATCTTTATTGGATACTCGTCGCCTTCTTCAGCTTTCTTTCCGATATCGATGGTATAAGTGAAACCTTCGAATGTTTCAGCGACGTATCGCCGCCCCTCGGAAAAACCATGCGTTTCTTCAGGTATTACGGGATCGGCAACTGAATTGAAATTCGCATACTGAAAAGCACTATCAATCCCGCTTAGTTTACTTTTAACTATCTGTTCGTCCTCGCCGATTCCATCTTCCAAATTCAAAGCCCCTCCTTCGTCTTCCCGAGATACAGTCCAAATCACATTTTCGCCTTTTTTTACCGTCGCTTTTTTTATTTTTTCGACTTTGATGAAGGATTTGTCAAGCCAATCGTTGGGGTCATCAGTTATATTAGAAAAAGGTTCGGAGACTAAAGCGACAATATTTGCCTTTGGCTGAAAAACATATCTTCCATCAGGCCATTCACCGCCACCACCAAATTGCCCGGCACTGCCTTCAGATTTTCGCATGTGTTCTTTGCCTAAAAGTAGTCTTCCTAAAGATGAATTCTTTTTATCAAAAAATTCGATCCTTGTTCCGGTATCAACATCTTTGTCCGGTTCATTTAGTTCCAAGCGTCCGTGATCATCTTTTCCGATTTCAATTTTCTGGAGTACTTTGAGATCAGCCATGTTTTTCAATATTCCGGCGATTTTTGAGAAATCAGCGTAATAACCATGGGCAGTTTTTACTGTCCATATATCAACCCCTTTGATTAGCTCCACGGTTTTCTCTTTACTGGTGATTGACAGTTTTGTAATATCATTAAGAGGAAGATCAGGAAAGAGCAATTCTCCGATACCGGTTTCCTGTTCATCCCAAGAATGTTGTTTGTTTTTCATTATCAGCCAGCCAGCACTTCCCACAATTACACAGAGTATTAATAAAATGAATAATTGTCCTTTTTTCATCTTGACGCCATTTTTCTCCTTCTTATTATCCCAAAAGTAATTCCTGAAACCGTTACCAGGATTGGCATTAGCCCGATATTATACCATTTCAAATTCGTTTCCAACTTATCAATATCCCGTCGCAGCTGCTTCCGAAGCTCTTTCAATCTTTTGTTAACATCCACCCGTTTTTCACGAACTTTTTCGAGTTCTTTTGCCTGTTCCGGCGAAAGTATGAAACGCTGATCCTGGTCTTTCTTGGTGTTTTGCAGTTCGCTAATTTTGCGCTGGGCTTCTGCTAATTCCTCTTCGAGCCTACTTATCTCTTCCTTATACTTCTTTTCTGCCTCGAGCTGCATTTCCTTGACTACGAGAAAAGGACGATTCGTTATCCCGCGAGATCGGATGGAGATAAGGCTGCTGTCACCGCTTAACTGCTCAACGGCGTTTTGTAGTAAGTTATTATTATCACTGAAAAGCTGATGAATTGTTTGACCAAAAAAGCTGGTTTTCCTGACCCAGAAATCATCATACATCGTATCCACGTCTGCAATGATGATGACCGCAGTGGCTTCCGCTGATTCCTTAAGAAAGTCCTGCTTTTTTTCCTCTTCTTTATCTTGGCTTTCCGGGTCTTCACTATCTTCCGAATTATCCTCTGCATCTTTCTCAGGGGCCCCGTCAGGGAAGGCTGTTTTAAATTTACCGACTAGCCGAATCGCCAATTCGGATTCTTTATTGTCGGATTTAAAATCCTTGGCGATGGCATTTCCCGGGAGTTGCGCCTTGAATGAGTCGACCAACTGGGACTGAGAGGAGGACTTCAATAAAACGGTTTTCTTTAATCCTTCAGCAGGTTCTCCTACAAATGCACCACTGTAGGCAAGGATAACATTATCCAGTGAACTTGACACGATGTCCTCTGAATTGACGGCCTTATTGTCAAGCGATAAAACCGCAGGCGATGTTTGTCGCTGTCCACCTTGTCCTCCGATTTCTGTAGAGTATACCATATCCGCTACGATTTTGCTTGTGTCGAATTCGATACCCCACGCTTCGAATAACTTGTCAAGTGTTGAAGAATTAGACTGTCGCATCTGCATTGGATTTTTTGCGGATGTTTGAGATTCAATGACGGACATCGGATCAACGAACGCGATAAGTTTTCCTCCTCGCAATACAAATTGGTCAATTGCAAATTGTGTCGATTCAGAGAGGTCTTTGGGATGGACAACCATCAGAATGGATATATCGTCTGGAATGGTATCGACCGTCGTCTCTATTTCGCGAACCTCATGATCCTTTTTTAGTTCGGAAACAAAAACCCACGGTGGTTCCTGAGATGCCATTTGCGGCGGCATCCCCGGAGGGGGTCCGGAGCTCCCCATCACCGGTAAGGATGACATCATGCCAATGGTCAAATCACGGGGATTGGAAACACGATAGATTAAGCGGCTAATATCATACTCTAAAGTATTTTCATTATTAGGCGATAAGAAGGGTATGGTCATCGTGTTATCCACAGAGTTTACCGCTAACCCCAGATAAATTTTCTCACCGCTTGCGATAGGTTGCCCATCAATGCCATCCAAAGCGGCGGCGTCTTCGGCATCAGAATCCGGAAGTGGATCATATTTTTCTATTTTTATCTTTCCATTTCCAGAAATTCGGTATTCCGCTAATAGGTCCTCCACGCGCTTGGCATACGTCTTTAGGTATACCGGCATTTCTGTTTGATCTCTGGAGCAATAAAATCTCAGTATTACTGGGCTTTTTACCTGTGACAAAATTTTTCGTGTTCCTTCCGATAGTGTATATAACTTGTCATCTGTTAGATCTTTGCGGAAGTGTATTCCTCGCGCAATTATATTTACAGCGAGCAATAAAACGGCAATTAAAATTAAACCGATTGATGAATACAGATATGTTTGAAGTTTTCTTTTTTTATCAGCCATTATAGAACCTCAGCACCTCCTTAATTTATTGAATTCAATAATATCGGCAAAATCCAATAAGCGGATTTGTAGACTTGTTGATTCGCCTGAAGAAACCCTTGATAAGGAAATCTATTAATTTGAATCAAGATGAGCTGTCACGAACTTTTTTATTTTTCATGCACCGCGCCTACTGCGCAACATAATTCCGGTTGCGAAAAGAGCGAAAATGATTACGGAGAAATAATAGACTAGATCCCGGCTATCCAAGACCCCACGCTGAATGCCTTCGTAGTGAGGAATGATACTAAATGCCGCTACAAAGTCCACTAACCAAGCTGGTGCCCATTGAACAAATAGGTTGGTAATCGGTGGCCACCCTGCTAGGATTAGGAGAAGACAGACGACCAATGAGATGATAAAGCTAATTACTTGATTACGTGTTAAAGAAGAAGTAAAACTGCTAATTGCTAAAAAAGCAAAGGCAACAAAAAGACTCCCCACATAACCACAAAAAATAACGCCCAAATCGGGATTACCTAAAAAGCAAACCGTAATCACCATCGGAAATGTCAGCAATAGGCATAACCCAAGAAAAATGCATCCAGCGAGATATTTTCCTAAAATCGCCTGAGTTATGGTTGTTGGCAGAGTTAAGAGCAATTCCATGGTCCCGCTACGACGTTCTTCAGACCAGATGCGCATACCGACGGAAGGCACAAAGAACATAAATAACCACGGATGCCAAAGAAAGAACGCCTCTAACGAAGCTTCGTTACGTTGAAAAAACCCGCCCAACATAAAGGTAAAGAATCCAGTTAACAACAAAAAAGTTACCATGAATACATAGGCTACCGGTGAGACAAAGTAACTGTAGAGTTCTTTTTTGATTATCGAATTAATATTCTGTATTCCAACCATGGACCGATTCCTTTAGTTTACGTCTGAAGTTGTTATATCTCTAAAAACATCATCAAGGCGCCCTTCATCGGCGTGTAATTCCGTAATTTTCCATTGCGACTCTACTCCGGCAGCATGAATCTGGGCCGGAAGACCATTTTTCTGCTGCCCTTTCTGCGGAAAAATGCGAACTTGACAGGATTCATTGTTCTCATTTAGAGACAGAACGTTGTCGACATCAGAAATGCCACTCAATTTCTCGGAGATGTCTTTGTAGCTCGCCCCCGATACTGTTAATACCACGGATCCGGCAAGATTAGATTTCGCCTTCAGTTCCAGCGGATTTCCATTGGCGACCAACTTACCGTTGTTGATTATTATGACCCGAGAACAGACGGCATCAACCTCTTCCAGAATATGGGTGGAAATGACGATTGCTTTACGTTCCCCCATCCGCTTTATCAAGTTTCGAACTTCATGTTTTTGATTCGGATCAAGACCATCTGTCGGTTCATCAAGAACCAAAACTTCCGGATCATGAATAATCGACTGGGCAAAACAGGTTCGATGAAGATAGCCTTTTGATAAAGTTTCAATGGTCTGATATTGGACGGGTTGCAAAAAACATGTTTCTATGACTTTTTCAACCGCTTCTGCCCGGTCCCGGCCCCTAAGACCTCTTAAGGAGGCAACAAATTTCAAGAAAGCTGTTACCGTCATATCTCCATAAGCAGGAGCATTTTCCGGAAGGTAACCCATCGCCGTTTTTGCTTGAATTGGATCATCATCAATGCTGTGTCCGCAAATCTTTACTGTACCATTGTCTGGGGGAAGGAATCCGGTAATCATTCTCATTGTTGTTGATTTTCCGGCTCCATTGGGCCCTAAGAATCCAAGTACTTCTCCTTTTTTAACAGAGAATGACACATTGTCGACCGCCCGCTTAGAACCAAACCATTTGCTCAAATTTTCGACCTCAATCATAACGTTATCCTTAAATAACTCCTTTATTGAAGACCAATACTATTGGATTTCTACGAACTGTATCCCAAGAGGTTCTTGTTGTTGATCTATTACAAAGCCCTTTTTTCTTCTGAATTATGTCGCAGTTTACCAATCCCAACTGAGTGATAATCATATACTAAAATGAATGCAATACGAAATAGTCATCTCACTCTGTGATCAAAAACGGATCTTCGGCAATTGTTCAAAAAATTCATTTTGAAAATAATTCCTTAGTGGACGCTATAGTATTCCACTTGATTAGTCACAACGTTACACAGCACCCATCAAAAATTACTAGAACCAACGTAACGACTCACAATAAACTTAAGAATCGTTTGCCAATGGTAAATTATCATAACTCTGAACAAGGAGAAAACGTAAATTAAGATTGTATCGACAGATGTTTCTCTTAAAAGTTCCGAAAAAAAATATTTTTTTAGCCAATCTTAGGTAGTTGTAAATCCTAAAGGCCCATCACAAGACTCACTTTGATTGAATTACATCGGAAAATACAAATATATCTCTAGACCGTTTATAACAGTAGGATTAGTCAACACGATGCGCAATTTTCACATTCGGTAAATCCACGAATTTTGATCCTGAAATCCAGGCCAAACTTAAGGAAACTCGTCATGCTCAGCCGCAAATCGTGCTGCAAGCGAAATAAATACATCTTGTGTCAACCGAAAACAATTGCATTTAATTATAAAAGTTTCCCAAATGGTAATTCATGCAGGGATTCCGCCTGAAAATGCCAGGGCAAAACAAAAAAACTGAACTTCTCGAATTACATTTCAAGGCTGGCATGCATTCTAAAAATGACGAAATCCGTCGTTTGGGAAACTTTTATAATTAACTAGAATACCTCAAAGGATTCTATCAAATGCCTTTAAAAATGAATTCAGCTATTTTAAGGATATGGTTTCAAGGATTGCACGCAAACTTCAAATTTCGCTAGCATTGATATGTGTGATTACACCTGCGCCGATCGAAAATTGTTTGCGTTTGAAACCCTATTAGAGCTTTTAATATGTTTAATCTGAATTAATTTTTGTCCGTTTTTAACTTTTTCTAGTTACTCGTGACAAATTTTCTAATCAGACCCTTCACGTTAACCTGAGTTTAGAAATACACATTACGGTATCACCACACTGTAGATTTTCGGAAATTGAAATGCATACCTTAAATTTGTCGATGTTACCTCTAATTGTTATCTTGGGCTGTTACGTATAAGATCATGGGAAAACTAAAAAATGAAACTACCGAGCAAGGGTTACGGGTAAACATTGCTCATATCCAGGAAAATGGGCTGACCATCGCTGGTGAGTTGTCTTCGACGATTTTTGACATTGATGGTCGAGAGCGTTCAAGATTTAGCAATCCACTGAAATATAAATTACAGCTAGGTTTTGTTAATACTGAAGCAATATTGGTAACAGGAGATGTTAGCACTATTTTGAATTGTAAATGTGATCGATGTTTATCGGTGTACCTTCACTCTTTAGAAAACCACGAAGTTTGCCATTACCTGGATATCCCGGTTGATGGCCAAGTAGATTTGACTGAAAATGTTAGGGAAGATATTCTAATCACGTTCCCTCAAAAGTTTCTTTGTGCTCAAAGCTGTGTCGGCTTTTGTTCCGGCTGTGGTCAAAATCTAAATTTTCAGGATTGTAATTGTGATAAATATAACGAAACATTCGATGTCTGGAGTGAGTTAGATAAGCTTCGCATATGAGAATCGCCATAGATGTCATGGGCGGTGATTTCGCTCCTAAAGAACTTATTAAGGGAACCAGACTCGCCCTGAATGATTTCCCAGAAATAAGTCAGTTTTTACTTGTCGGCGACGTCGAATGTATCCGTCCATTGTTAGCCGAAAACAATTTATCCAGTTCTGATTCTCGCATCGGGCTAATACACGCCTCTCAAGTTGTGGGAATGAATGAGCCTTCATCAGCAGCGGTCAGAGGAAAAAAGGATTCTTCAATAACTGTTGCTGCGAAGCTCATGAAAGATCATAAGGTCGAAGCAATTGTTAGCGCTGGCCACACCGGCGCAACAGTTGCCTCAACCGTAGTAACCAATCGCCTCCTTCCCGGAATTGACCGTCCTGGCATAGCCAGCGTTTTTCCTGCACCACCAGGTTTTTTTATTATGTTGGATATCGGCGCAAATGTGGATTGCAAACCGATCCACATTGCTCAATACGCGATTATGGGCGAGGCTTATGCTCAGCTGCTATTTCGTGTAAAACAACCCAAAGTCGGTATCTTAAGTATTGGAGGAGAAGACAAAAAAGGAAACGAGCTTACTAGGGAAAGTTACAAAATACTTCGTAAATTGCCCATTAATTTTATCGGCAATGTTGAAGGCCATGATTTATTCACCAACAACGTGGATGTTGTTTTATGTGATGGCTTTGTCGGGAATGTCGTACTAAAAAGTTGTGAAAGTCTAGCCAAGGCAATCTCTGGGATCCTAAAGAATAACTTAAAAAAAACTCCAGTTCGGATGGCAGGCGCATTCTTATCGAAAAACGCATTCAAAGAGTTAAAGGAGCTGACCGATCACGAGGAGTATGGCGGAGCCCCTTTATTGGGCGTGAATGGAATCTGCATAATTGCACATGGATCATCATCTGCCAAAGCCATACGAAATGCTATTCGGGTGGCCAGAGATATGCTGCTAAATAACTACAATAACCATATCTCGGAAAAAATTGCTGGAATAGACTGGAAGGCTTGTCTGGCAAAGGTATCAAAATAATCTCAAAGACTACGGTTTAAGGAAGTAACTTCAATGATAGGAAACGGAAATAAAGGAATAAAAATTGTCGGAACCGGCTCATATTTGCCAAAGAAAGTGCTTACAAATCATGATCTTGAGAAAATAGTCGATACATCCGATGAATGGATTCGAGCCCGGACTGGGATTGAAAAACGCCATATCGCTGCTGATGATGAACCTTCTTCAGCATTAGGGGCAGCGGCCGCTCTTAAAGCTTTGGAGGCCGCCGATATGTCCCCTGAAGAGATCGATTTAATAATTGTTGCAACTATTACCCCGGATAAGATATTTCCGAATACTGGTTGTTTTATTCAAAAAAGGATTGGGGCAAGTAGAGCTACGTGCTTTTCATTGGAAGCTGCATGTTCAGGTTTTGTATATATCCTTGCGGTCGGCGCAGCATTGATTCAAACTGGTGTATACGAAAATGCACTGCTTATAGGAGCTGAAAAATTATCTTCATTTATTAATTGGGATGATCGCGCTACATGCGTACTCTTCGGTGATGGTGCAGGTGCGATGATAATTAGAGCGTCTGATAGCGAAGAAAATTGCTATATAGGCTCGTGCATGGGTTCAGATGGCAATTATACTGACATTTTGCACATCCCAGGGGGAGGAACTTACGCTCCCTTTTCCCAGGACATCTTGAATAAGAACTTGCAATTCTTGGATATGTCAGGGCAGGAGGTATTTAAATTGGCAGTTAATTTGATGGTATTGGCAGCTAATCAGGTCATGGAGCAGAGTGGAATATCGATAGATTCTATTAAATGGTTAATTCCACACCAGGCGAATACTCGCATAATTTCCAGTGTTGCCAAACGCCTCGACCTGCCGGAGAACCGAGCGTATGTGAATGTGAATAAATATGGAAATACGTCCGGGGCGACAATACCTATTGCATTGGATGAATTGGTCAGAAATAATATGATTGAAAAAGGGGATTATCTCCTTCTAGTCGCTTTTGGAGGAGGTCTGACCTGGGGAGCCAGTCTTATTTGTTGGTAATTATTCAATATAGGCATGCCCCCGTTTCTCATCGACAACTCTCCAATGATCGAAGGCCGACCGGGAAAAGAAGAAGTCAAACAATTCAATAAATGATAGGATTGACAAATGGAAAGAACGAGGCGACTCTAGTTCTTTTAAGCTGCGGCATGAAAATTTTATCTATATCCTTGGAATAATTGGCGAGAATAATTAGGCAAAATGATATTGTAATAAAAAGAGATATTCTGGTATTACTTCTCTTTTTACAATTTTAGTTGCAAGTTAACGTCACATCATTATTATCAAATTTATTTTACGGATATAGGTTTCAAACAAGGTATCGGATGTCCAATGAAACTAACCAATAAGGTTTCTATCATTACCGGCGGCGCACGTGGAATTGGCAAAGCCATTAGCAAACGACTCGCACGTGAGGGAGCTAAGGTAATCATTGTTAACACCCAAATCGAAACTGCAGAAATTGCCCTAAGTGAAATGAAAAAAGAGGGAATGGAAGCGGAAAGCATTATTTCGGATATCTCCTGTTATGACAATGTTAGTGAAATGGTAAAGGCAGTTATCGACAAATTTGGTAAGATAGATATTTTGGTAAATAACGCCGGGATAGCCAAGGACAGCCTTATCCTACGAATGAAAGAAAAGGACTGGGATCACGTTATCGATGTCAATTTAAAAGGAACCTTCAATTGTATTAAGGCAGCTGGTCGTCATATGGTTAAAGCCCACTATGGGAGAATTATCAATATTACTTCAGTTGTTGGTATCTCAGGCAATATTGGCCAAGCTAATTATTCTGCATCTAAGGCGGGTATTATCGGTTTAACAAAATCTGTCGCCAAGGAGTTTGCAACTCGCAATATTTGTGTCAACGCAGTCGCTCCCGGCTATATTAATACCGATATGACCGAGAACCTGGAAGCAGAAGCTAAAGAATTTTTTTTGGACAACATACCACTTAAACGTCCGGGCTTACCCGACGATGTGGCAAATTTAGTTTGTTTTTTAGGATCAGATGAATCCGCTTATATCACTGGACAAATAATCAATGTTGATGGTGGAATGGTAATGTGAGACCGATGTTTGACTTTTGTCGTTCAGCATGGTAAGATACGTGTAAAAAATTAAACTATCCCATTTCAGGGAATGAATTATAATTTTTCTTTTGGAGACGATTTCCGTAGAAAAATTGAAATATTACTCTGGCCATTAAAAAATCCTCAATCAACACTCCTTGCAATTATCAAAGAGATCTTAATACGGGTTTATATTCTGTATTTGCATTATGTATGCCTCTTTATTGAGTGTAAAATCCACCTTTTCTAGAATATTTTTGTATAAAAATCAAAGGAGTTGAATTTGAAATGAGGTGCAGGGGGAATCCTAGTAAACGCAGTTTTTTTATAGACTTAGCCACCGCTTCATTCAAGTTGGAATTTATACCTCATATGAAGCATACTTCTTTACAAGACTTTGAGTATGAAGAATTAGCTTTAGTTAAGAGTTGTAGTTCATTGCGAGGGAAATAATAGAAATAATGAGGCTTGATATTAACCGGCTCTATTAATTGTTTTATTGAAATTTTTATACGAAGAAAGAATTTATTTTATTCACGAAAGCTTATATAAAAAGGAGGTAATATATGGCTACAGCTGCAGAACGAGTTAAAAGCATCGTTGTTGAACAGCTTGGTGTTAGCGCGGAACAAGTAACACCTGAGGCAAAATTTGTCGATGATTTAGGTGCGGATTCCCTTGATACAGTTGAACTGATTATGGCGCTTGAGGAAGAGTTTGGAATTGAAATCGATGACGAAGACGCAGAGAAGTTACAAACTGTTGACGAAGTGATTAAATACATTGAGAACAACAAACAATAACCACCGTTTCTCTCGTGGATATTTTACACTCTTGCAAGGGAATACGTTCTCGATTTCGTAACCGTATCAACTTTTTTCTTCTAACTGGTGTCGATCTTGCAAAATAGACACGTTGTTATAACGGGTATCGGTGCGATAACGAGTGTCGGCAATAGCGTACCGGAAATTTGGAATAGTCTGCTTTCGGGAAGAACTGGAATTGGTCTTGTTTCACGATTTGATTCTACCAGATTTCGCTCACGTGTGGCGGGGGAAATAAAAGGTTTTGACGTTCTACAATATCTATCCAAAAAAGAGGCGAAACGGTTGGACCCATTTTGCCAGTATGCAATCGCTGCGGCAGATGAAGCAGTCACCAGTTCAAAGATTGATTTTAAATCTGAAGACTGTACGCGGATAGGAGTGCTTGTCGCAAGTGGGATTGGGGGCATCTCCACATTAGAGCGACAATTTGAAAGATATGCCAAAGGCGGGCCGTCGATGGTTTCCCCATTTTTAATTCCGATGATGATCGGGAATATGGCTTCTGGAACCGTGGCTATCCGTTTTAAGCTCAAAGGGCCAAATTTCGGAATCACATCAGCTTGTTCTGCTGGAACCCACGCAATTGGAGAGGCTTATTGGCTACTGAAACGGGGACATACTGATGTTATGCTGGCCGGCGGTACAGAAGGAAGTATTTCACCAATTTGTTTTGCTGGCTTTTCTGCGATGAAAGCCCTCTCTACCCGTAATGATGATCCAGAGCGAGCCTGTAGACCATTCGACGCTGAGCGCGATGGATTTGTTCTCTCGGAAGGAGCAGGCCTCCTTGTAATGGAAACAAAAGAGCACGCTGAAGCTAGAGGTGCTCCCATTCTCGCGGAAATAATTGGTTATGGAGCTACAGGAGATGCGTATCATATCACAACACCTCCGCCCGACTGCAACGGCGCTGTATCAGCATTAAATTCAGCGATGCAACAAGGGAATATCAAGCCTGAAGATATCGACTATATTAACGCTCATGGAACTGGCACCGTACTAAACGACAAAACTGAAACATTGGCCTTAAAAAAAGTATTAGGTAAAACTGCATATGAAATACCCGTCAGCAGCACTAAATCATTAACTGGACATTCGCTCGGAGCCGCTGGGGCTATCGAGACCATCGTTTGCGTAAAGGCAATTACTGACGGTATGTTACCTGGGACCTATAATTATGAAAACCAAGACCCGGATTGTGATTTGAACTATATTCCCAATACGACTATGGAAAAAGAGGTTCGAGTAACACTAAATCTAAGCTTTGGATTTGGCGGACATAATGCGGTTATTGCCTTGAAAAAAAATGAAAACCTCTGCTAGTATTCACAGCAAACTTTTTTCGAGTTTCTCGATTAAGCTTTTTTTGCTCTACTGCCTGGCCTTTTACAACTCTGGGTGTATGTCTACTTTAAAAGTTAAAACTCGTCCTGAATTAGCCAGTCGGGCATATACCTTAGAGGAAGAAACCTGGCTTAAAGTTATTGCAGAAAGCTATCCTAAATGGGATCAGCCTTACCTTATACAGGACTTTAACGCAAATAATCCGGTTAGAGGAATTAAAACTAGGTATTCACCAAAGTCTGCATCAACATCACCCATCCAGGTCCCACCCAGACTGTTAAAATCAGCGAAAAAAAACAAAATCACCAAGAAGAAAGTTCACAAGATAAACAGCAATAAGGCATTGCAATACCAAAACGAGACAAAAGACAATCTCCCCGCAATAATCATTGATGACTTAAACCAAAAGACATCGCCCGCCGCCAATCACTCGTTTAAGATTGTGCCCGAGAACGAATCTCTCCCAAATACGCCCCCCCCTACCAATCCTCATTTACAGCGATATACAGTCTCCAAAGGCGAAACGTTGATGGAAATAGCCAGAAAATTCTACGGTGATGAGTCGGCTTGGAAACGAATCTACAATTTAAATAAAGAGGTGTTGGAAAATCATCCCGATCGCATCCAGCCGGGAATGATTTTAGTTATCCCCTAAGTGAAAGCCAAGTCCCAGTAAGATGTTATCATGACTGTACTAAACTATTTCTCAAGAAATAAACGAGCGCGAATTAAAGGTAAGAACGGATCAGAACACGGTCCACCTCGCTTAAAACATGCACTTTTAAGCAGAATATATGGTTTATTGATACCGGTTTTTGCCTTCTCTATCCTCTGGGGAGCCTCGGCGATCAACATTTTATATCGGTTGCCCACCACGTCAGGTGCAGATTTTATCGTCGGACAAAAGATCCATGCCGACATCTATGCACGTGCCGACTTTAATTACGAAGATTTACAAGAAACTGACCTTACAAGACAGCAAGCAACGACCAGTGTTTTGGATATCTACCGAATCGATTTAGATAATATTCAACTCACGACGCAGCATTTTCGTGAATTATTTAAACTAATCAAAGCTGAGATTACCAAGATCGAAAAAGATAGACTTCCAGATAACTCATCGTCCAACGTGGTCTTATCGGTCTATAACTCTTTACAAACAAAGCAAGTTAACACTCTGATTAGACTATTTGATAGCAATGATAAAAAAAAATTTTTCCTAGACCACCTCGAAACAATCTTGCCAAAAGGGATAATTTCTCCAAACGAAATTAAGAAACACTTTCCAGCTCATAAACAAGTCTACATTCTTGATGAACGTTTGCGAAGAGTAAAGACTGACTTTGCACTCCTTCGAACTCCCGAAATGGTTAGTAATGAGTCGATAGATACCTTTGCGTCACACTTCGGGATTACCAATCCAGGAGTCCTAGATGAAATCGCCCAAAACCTCATCAGTAAACTTGTCCTTCCTAATTTAACCCATGATGTATCACTCACTGCTGAGGAGCGCAAAAAAGCTGCTGCTGAGCTACCTCCGGTAACAAAAAGAATAACCGAGGGAAGCGTGGTTTTGCAGAAAGGAGAAATTGTAACCAAACAAGACCGAGTCAAACTCATTGCGCATCAAAGAGCCTACAGCGCAAGAATAGACAGTTCACAACATTATCTTGAGATGATTTCGGTTTTAATTCTTAGTCTACTAACAGTTATTTTTGGCGCTTTGTATTTATTTCATCAGCATCCAGGAATATCAGAAAAGAAGTCAAATTTTATCTTAATCGCTTCCACCCTCACCGTAAACATCTTTTTAATCAAGTTTGTTAAAGAAATCTTGCTCTTATTTATTAATGGCCCGCCAGTTTTTATTTACCCCGCACTACCGCTTGCCTTTTCTTCCGTGTTGTTAACCATTCTTATCGGAAAAAAGTTAGGTTTGTCTACGGGCATACTTATGGCGCTTATTGCGTCTCTTACCGGAGAAGATCCACTCCATATTTTTATATTGGGCTTTTTCACCTCATGTTCAGGGGTCCTTGCCGTTCGATCAGCGAGAACTCACACAAAGACTTTCCGGGGTGCGGTAGCGATTACTATAGTAATTGTTATTGTAGAAAGTGTCTTCTTATTATTAGAGGGTGCACCTTGGTCAGTTTATTTTAAGATCCTAGCCGTTGGTGCGGTCAACGGATTTATGACATTGCTGCTGGTGAATCTACTTTTACCAGTCACCGAGTATTCTTTTGGTATCACTACAAGTATAAGTTTATTGGAATTAAGTGATCTTAACCATCCTTTATTAAAACGTCTGCAGATGGAGGCCCCGGGAACTTATCATCATACGTTAATGGTGGCATCCCTTTCAGAGCAGGCGGCCGAGGCGATAGGGGGCAATGCTCTGTTGGCGAGGGTTTCCACCTACTTTCACGACATTGGGAAGCTTTCAAACCCCTCCTATTTTACTGAAAATAGTTTTGGAGTCGATAGACATGAGGACTTAAGTCCGAGGATGAGTTCCCTGATCATTTTAAATCACGTCAAGGAAGGTCTAGCGATGGCTAAAAGGTATAAACTAAAAAAACCCATACGTGATGTAATAGCCTCCCATCATGGGACCAGCTTAGTATACTTTTTTTATCAACGCGCGGTAGTCCAAGGGGAAAAGTCTGAAAAGGACAAAGTATATGAAGAGGACTTTCGCTATCCAGGTCCATTACCCGTAGGCAAAGAAGAATCCATCATAAGTCTGGCGGATTCTTGCGAAGCAGCATCCCGTTCTTTACAGAAACCAACTCAACAAAAAATCCAATCTTTGGTATCCGAAATATTTCGAAATAAAATTCTCGATGGCCAGCTCAATGAGAGCAAGCTGTCAATGGCTGAAATAAAAATAGTTGAACAGATCATAATCAAGACTCTGACGACCATGTTACATGGTCGGATTGCCTATCCGAAAGTTAATTTACATGAAGATAATATTAATAAACAGACAACGGACCCATCACCTAAATCAGAGGAGGCAACTCCTGACGGTCATTCAGACAATCGTCGCGTTGTGCGACCGGAAAAAGTTATGGCGACACGAGGATAAACTTAGTGTCGTATTGGTGGGGAAAAAAAAAATAGCAGAGCTTAATAATCAGTTTCTAAATCATGAAGGCCCAACCGATGTCATTTCCTTTGACTACACCACGGAGTTCAAGCCGTGGCAGAGTAATCATGGTAGATTGATTGGTGAGGTCTTTGTCTGTACTGCTGTTGCTGCGGATGCAGCAAAAGAAAATGGCCTAACTGTTTCTCGAGAATTAATACTTTACATTGCACACGGTGTCCTTCACTTAAGTGGTTTTGACGATCATCGCAAAGAAGAAGCTAAGTTAATGAGACATGCAGAACAATGGTTGATTTCAAAACTAAATAAAAAATTCAATCTTGACATTTTTCTCACAAACAAAAATTAGGGTTTGGTCTTTTCAATTTTTCATAATTCCTTTCCGAATTTGGATTAAGGGTTTAAACACTGTCAGGGTACTCTGGAGATAGAGGGAAACGACTTTTTATATGGAGAATGGGACTTTTCCTTTCTTATTTTTGATCCCGTTGAACTTCCTGATTGCGATCTGGTTAACGACGCTTTTGACGGCGGTATTAGAGTTGAGTTGGGCCAAAATCCGCAAATTAGACCCACAAACCCGAAAAAAACTTATTAGTGATGCGGAAATTGTACTAGAAAAACGGATCAATTATCGATTCATTATTTGGGTGCTCGTACTGACTAATCTAGCCATCGTCTCCGTGATCTTGTACAATGCAGTACAAACTATCTTGCCCCAAATTATGCCGGCTGCAACCATATCCATTAGCATCATTGCAACTTTTTTATTCGTCGCAACGACTGAAGTCCTCGGGCATGGCCTGCTTTCACCGCGCCATTGGCTTTTGCTTAGAGTCTCCATGCCGGTTATGAAATTTTTCTATTATCTTTTAAATCCAATGGTTAGTCTTGCTATTTTTTTGCAGAATCGGTTGGATGTATTCCAAGAAAACCAGACTGATGAAGACAAAGCAACAACCGAAGATGAAATTATCTCTCTTGTTGAAAACGATGCTAAACTTCAGGGAGAAACCGCAGCGCTCGAGGCAAGCGAAAGAAAGATGATTCAAGGAATTTTCGACTTAGATGAAACACTTGTAAAGGAAATAATGACCCCTCGTGTTGACATTCATGCATTAAAATTACCTTCGTCAATTGCAGATGTCAAAAAGATGATCATCGAATGTGGGCATAGCCGGATCCCTGTTTATAAGGAAAGAATAGACAACATTGTCGGATTAATCTATGCTAAGGATCTTCTAGATGAAGAAAAAATTAAAAAATTGACCTCTCTTGAACAATTAACGCATCCACCGGTTTTCATTCCGGAAACTAAATATGTTAGTGAACTGCTTGAAGAATTTAAGCAAAATAAAAATCAAATCGCCGTGATTATCGATGAATATGGAGGAACTGCGGGAATTGTCACAATCGAAGATATATTAGAGGAGATTGTTGGGGAGATACAAGACGAATACGATTCCGATGATAACGAACCCCGATGTACCTTAAATGACGATGGGTCTTTAGTTACCGACGCAAGGGTTTCAATTGATCAAATAAATGAGCTACTGAGTACATCAATCTCAGAGGAAGAAGATTATGACACGATCGGCGGTTACATCACCAGCGAACTTGGGCGAATTCCAAAACCAATGGAAGTCGTCGATCTTTCCAATATTAAAGCGCAGATCTTAGAGGCCAATGATCGTAAAATTAGCAGATTGAGGCTGACCAAAATAGACCTTGAGGTCACCAAAAATGAACCTTCTGCATAAAGACTGTTAATGCACGCTTTTAAAAAAGTCTTCTGTATTGGTTGGTGGCAATTCCAAGTGGCTGTAATACGCCAATAAAAGTCCGTGAATATCCCCCCCAAAAAACACCTGATGTTATGGTTTTGATGCCAAAACTGGCCTGAATAACTGCCCCTCTGAATCTTAAATAAGTACCACATTGTATATATGTAGGGATGCAATCAATATTGCAAAATTAGAAGATTATCCGCTAAAGAAAACCAAAGAGCCGACAATTGCAAGACTCTTTTCAGCCCTCCCTTGAAGCAGAATTTGCATCGGTGGCTATCACCATATAGCGTCGCTAACATCAACGTAATTCATACTTAAGGAGAATCGACAGTCTCTAGAACTTCAGCATGACTAAGTTTTTCCAAGAGCTTTCAACTATCCCATTCCGCCATTTCCCAAAATACGATTTTAGCTTGGCAGAAATATTTTCTAATTGGTTCGTTTTTTCACAAAATCTGACTATTGGACTCCTCTTTGCAACAGCCTAACTGGAACCGATACAGCGCTAGACAGGCCTCCTCCACTAGTCGCCCGTTTTCTACTGCTTTAGAAAATCGGCCGCAGCCGTCCGTCCATCAAGAATTTTGTTGAACGCACTTTGAACAAAATCGAAGCGCGACGTTACCTTGTGCTCTAATCATTACAAACGATCGTCACTGCCGAGGCATCCCCAATTAAAAAGTTTGAATTCTTCAGTGCTGCATTCACATTCATCAAAATTGACAATCTAAAAAAAAACCATTATATTACATGTAACTAGGTATATAGCTTGATCTAGTTTAGAAAAAACGATTTTGCGAAAAGAGCATATCAGACAACAAAGAAGTTGTTGGTACACGTAACTTTTTTCAGCTATCTCATGAGGGCGCATCTAAGAGCCATAGATTATTGTCAACTACCCAGAAGGAAAACTTTTATGACCCCAAAATGTAAAAAGATTGACTCCCAAATCAAAAACTCTGCTCATCGGAGAGGTATCCATTCGAAATAAACATCAAAAATGAACATTACTACCTCAATTTTATTATTCAAAGGTTTTGGAATCGGACTTCTTATTCTAGGCGGTGCTATACAATTTTTATTTATCTATCGATTATTTTATGCTGAGAGGTTTATCGATAGAAATACACCAATTCTTAAAGTTGCCGAATACGAACTAACCTATAAATTCCTCAGTTATATTCTAATCGCCGCCCTAGTTTGTTGGTTACTTACTAGCGTTCCTCTAGGAGTGAGTTATGAAAGAGTGAATGAACTAAAACAAATGCAGCCAGATATCCTGAGCTCAATTGTTGAGGGTAGCGATAAGAGGATAAATATGGTTAATAATACCCAGAATAAATCGAATACGCAAAGGGAATACAAGATCAAAGTTGGGCTTGTACAAAAGTATCTGGCTAATCCTCACAAATGGAGAACTGCCGATGCCTCAATTGCGAAAAAAGCAGGAGCTGCGGATACTCTCGCAAACACAACCAAGACTGTACAATTAAATGGTTCAGTTGAGCCTTCAGTCGGAGTGGGCTACCAGCGTGGGATTGAAATCTTTAATTTAGCATTGAAAGAAGATGATCATACCCGTTTCCAAGCTGCTATTGCCCTGGCAGAATTGGGTAATACTCAAGAAGTTATCGTGCGCACACTTATCGATGCCCTTGAATATGAACATGATTCCTTACGTTGCAGTGCTGCGGAGGCGCTTGGCAGAATCGGTAATATACAGGCCATCAGGCCCCTTCTTTCCCTTCTTAATGACGCCGAAATTGCTGTTCGAGATAGTGGGGTAGGAGCTCTTAAGAACATTATTGTATTGGAAACTGCTCCCCCTCTTCTTGAAGCCCTTGAAGATAGAAATGGCTTCGTACGCAGTAACGCAGCTCAGGTCCTTGGAAAAGTAGGTGATATCAGAGCAGTTGAACGACTAATTCAACTACTCAAAGATAACCTTGGACTAGTTCGCAATGCCGCGGCCAAGGCATTAGGCGAAATTAATGATCCAAGAGCAGTTGAACCGCTCATGAAGATGCTTAATGACAAAGATCTCGACGTACGCGGAAATGCACTGGCAGCGCTAATTCGCCTAGGCGAAATTGGTGCGACAGACATTGTCGCTTTGGGGTTAAAAAATCAGAATACAGAAGTACGTACAAATGCAGGGCTCCTTCTCGGTAAAGTCGGAGATTTCCGAGTAGTTGAGTTGCTTGTCACAGCCCTCGAAAGTGATGATAAGCGGGTGCGTAAAGAAGCCGCTTTTGGCCTTGGAAAAATTAAAGATAAACGTGCCGTCCAGCCCTTAATATCAGCACTGACCGACAACGATATTTATGTGCGTTATACGGCCGTTCAGGCATTGACCGAGTTTGATCCTAAAATAACGGCCAATCGCCTCGTAGCATTATTATCCGATGAAACCAACCTTTCTTTACGCGGGACTGTCGCGAAAACGCTCGGCAGAATTAAAGATTCCACCGCGGTTCGTCCCCTAATTCGCACACTCAATGATACGTCAAACGCTGTGCGTAGCGAAGTCGCGCGCGCGCTTGGCAAAATCGGTGATAGAGAAGCAGTTGATTCCTTAATTTCCATCCTTGAAAATGATGAAAACTTAGTTCGTATTAGTGCTGCATGGGCACTCGGTGAAATTGGAGACAGCCGCGCTGTTCCAGTTTTGACTTCGGCCCTTATAGAAACTGATCCGTTGGTAAAAAAGAATTCAGCGGAAGCACTTGGTAAAATCGGCGATCTGCGAGCGATTTGGCCACTTATTGAAATCCTTAAGGATGAAGAAATCAAGGTTCGGATTGAAGCCGCAAAGGCCCTTTATCTGATAACATCAAGCCGTATTGACCAATAAACATAACAATTTGCGGTTAAATTTACGTATTATGCGGTAATCAGGACACTCTCCTAAGGCCCCAAGTGTCTCCACCATGGTCTCAATAAATCGGTCAGACTTAATCTTGCTGTCTCCACCTTTTTTGTGCTATTTTGCTGATTTTGGGATTCGAAAAATGAATTGCTTTTTGAATGTTGACTAATTTCACAATTAATCAATCATCTACATCGAGGCAATCCAAACCTGCGCAATTCGCTGGAATATTGGAATCGCTTTTAAGGAATCCAAAAGCATTTTAGGTCTCGGAAAATGTCAGGCCAATGATTTTGGCTGCCAGATCGCTCATATCACGTCGGTCTTTATCGGTCACGCTATCCTGGTTTAATTGTAAATACCATGAAGACTATCAGAGTTTCGGCCAATTCTGCGCTCATATAGAACTCCAATACACCCGATTACTCACTATGGAAAAACTACTTATCTTATTTGAGGAGTTAATTCACACTATTGCTGAAAAAATGGGAGGCGCTGACAAAATAACCATTCGTCAGTTCTTAAATTCTCCGGAATATCAAATGTTCAAGACCATCCTAGGCGAATCTTTGGTCATAAAAGCAAGTCCAAAAATCGTGCCGAATCCACTCTTAAATCTATTGAACGTAGCATAGAATTAACCTCAAAAAATTAAATATTAAAGTCGTTGTAGGATTAAAAATAATACATCAATATTTGGCTGATGTGGCCATTACACAGGCAAGAAAGGTGCAGCTACATACGATATTAGCTCGTTTTAGGCTTAGAATAAAACGTATTCTCTCGCAAAGAGATGGCATAATTAGAATAATCTTAACCTACGGATGTCGCCTTCCTCTTGACACGGAAGTTTGAATAAATCCTGCGGTTTTAAGCTTAAATCTGTCAAAAAAGGGCTTTTTCTACCCTACATCACATTT
>JAVJHY011815591.1:0-161823 GCA_035593235.1 Phascolosoma agassizii
ACGGAGTCGGGCACTTTACGGATCAGAACAATGACTGTCAATGGTCCTTTTCGAAAAGAAACGACGCTCTTTTAACCCACTCCTGAGCATAAAATTCAGTTTGGCCCACCTCTGCTCTAGAACTGAAAGTATATGAATGGGGCACTGCCGGCGGACAAAGCTACTAGCGCGTACATTGTCCCCACAATAAGCACCGCCTGAGCGACGGAAGGAAGCTCTGTGAATTTGGATTTCCAGGCAGCTGCCCAGGACTGCGGCGTATAGTGAAGAACAACTGCCGAAGCTAATATGAGTATACCCAGCCACCCGATAGGAAATGCTTCTCCAGTTGCGGTCAGGATCGCAACGCAGTAGTCGAACGCACCATCTATTGAACCGGCACGGAATAAAATTCGGGCCACCGAAATTATCGTGAGAATCAGGAAGATTTGGCCCGCGCGACCCCAGCCACGATAATCCGGTGTTGCGTCCAGACCCATCGCCGTTCGGCGGCCCCGCCTCCATCTTTCGAAGGCAACAAGCGAGCCATGAATACACCCATAAACAAAGAAGTTCCATCCTGCACCATGCCATACACCGATCGCTATGAACGTAACCATCAGATTGAAATAAACGTTTCCATAACGGGAACCGCCAAGACCATGAAACAAATAGTCACGAAAAAATGACGACATGGATATGTGCCACCTTTGCCAGAAGTTTGAAACAGAAATCGCCTGATACGGTCGATTAAAGTTTATTTGCAGCTCGTATCCAAGGGTCTTCGCTATTCCGCGGGCAATGTCCGTGTAGCCAGAAAAATCCATATAGATCTGAAAACTGTACGCGTACAACGCCAGAATCAGGTACCAGGGCGAAAACTCCGACGGACTATGGAATGCCATGTCGACAAATTGACGTGCAAGCACATCCGCAAATACGATCTTCTTGATCAGGCCGCGAAGTACCAGAGCAATGCCGTGTTGCATCTGCTGTTGGTTTGGTCTGTGAAATTCCTGCAATTGGGGAAGAAAATAACTGGCACGAACAATTGGACCCGCAACAAGCTGCGGAAAAAACGCGACAAACAGTCCGAAATCTAGGACGCTATCGATCCTCGCCATCCGCTCCTTATATATATCGAGAGTGTAGCTGATGCTCTGAAATGTGAAAAATGAAATGCCCACGGGCAACGCGATTGTCAATAGTGCAATTTCGTCGGAAAAACCTATTCTGGTAAGTAGAAAGTTTGCACTCTCAATAAAGAAATTTGCATATTTGAAATATGCCAACACACCCAGGCTGCTCACAATAGAGAGACCCAGGTAGAGTTTCTTTTGCGCTTGCGTAGACGCTGTATCTATCTTTAGTCCCAGATAGTGGTTGGACAATGTCAGATACAGCAATAGGCCGGCAAACCGCCAGTCCCAACACATATAGAAGTAGTAGCTGGCACACAGCAGCACTACTTTTTTCGAGAAGTTGGTGCGAGTGACGTAAAACGTGATCGCCATGATGGCGATGTAAAAGACGAGAAAATGAAAGGACTGAAAGCTCACCGACTAGGGAACAAGTTGCATTTCCAATATCGATTCAGCGATCAGCCCTGCAACCAGTTCTTCCCCCTCTGAAGAAAAATGGTTAGCATCGCCAAAATACCGTGATCCACCTGGTAGTGCCAGATCTGTTTGGAGCACGCCAATATTTCGATCTCTCGCGCTTTTCGCAATTATCTCGTTGTGCAAATCCGCTACATCATGCAATGCAGAGAGATCGAAACATTCATTGTAGTACCTGGCCATAGCGGAAAGTTTCATCTGTTCATTTTCTGGCATATCTCGACGATACGCACGCGCTACAGTCATGACAAGAAGGTCAAAGTCTCTATCCAGGATCGAGTCGAGTAACCCTTCAAACGCTTCCTCGTATGGCTCTGTATCAATATCGGATACCTGTTTTTGACTTGGCTGGCGGTACGGGGTGTCACGAATGGCTACTGTATTTTTCAGGAGCATGTCGATAGAACTGAGCCAACGCGGGAGCTCGACTTGAGGCAATGGCATTGCGACAACTTTCGTACTATCTGATTGTTTATCGTCCCTGCAATATCCGGATACGTCATTGAGACCAGGGTACAATATAACAAGATTGGGTTGTAAGTCCGCGACAACGTGTTCGACAAGGCGCTGCTGAGTCGAAATTGAGTATCCCGGAATACCCGCGTTGATGACTTCGTATCGCCATTTCGGATGCTCTTCACCGAGAATCTTCTGCAAGAGATATGGAAACGTATCTTCATTCCGCTTCGCAAACGCGCCCATTACCGTTGACGCTCCGACAACCGCAATTCGAAATACACCTGGCGCTGGTTGAGTCTCAATCTCCGGACTGCGTAGCCCGAGGGAATTCGAAACAATAGTCGCGCTCGAGCCCTCTATCACTGATGACGGGCGCAATAGTAATAGACCGGATTCCGGCTCCCTGACATACATAGGAATTGCAACAACACTGGTAAATATACTTTCCCCGGATTTCAAATACATTCGCACCTGAAACCCAATCTCTACAAACACCAGCAACACAATCACCAGCAGTATTGTAATTGTTGTCTTGTGCATTACGTGACCGCCCCGCAATTTGACGAGATCAGCACCAACATCGGACAGCACTCGGTAGCCTATCGACTGTCACATGGGGGGGAAAGCACGAATAATTTTGTTGTATGGTCTTCAAGGGCAAGCACTCAGCGAGTTCACCCAATTGATCAGAAGCTGCACGCCTTGCGTGTCAACCAGATTGCTGCCCAGCGGTGGCATACCATGAGAATCCCGCAAGGATGCTCGCTCAATAACAAGTGATGTTGCAGGACTACCCGGGTCAACCAGCCGAGCCCCCGGAATTCCGAGGTCACCTGACGTCGGCATCTCGTCGCAGGTATTTGTGTCCTCTAACAGAGTTGCATGGCGAAGATCCATATTTGAGGGCGTTGGTCCTCCAGGCCTGTGACAGCCGGCGCAATTGGTATGCAGGTAAGCGCGCGCTCGAGCGCCTAATGATTCGCTTGTATCGGCCGGGTCCGCGAAATTGGGCAGGTTAGCAGGAATATCGCCTAGTGGATCGGTCAGAAGATTGACGAAGTCGGCCGTGTAAAGCTGATTGCCTGTTAATCCGGTACTCGGATACGTGAAATCCTTATTTAGCTGGCCGTGCTCTATGCCCAGACTAAAGCCCGCCGCCGCGGTATGGCACTGCAAACATTCAGCGCTGCTCGGATATATCCATTCCTGACCGCTCTTGGTCGCCTGCTTGCCGCCTACGACACGCGCTGCGTCCGTCCCGGCTCCATTCCATTCATAGGTGTAACCGCCCCACTCCCCGTTTGTATGGCGCATGAATAATCGTGTTTCAACAAGCGTATTATTTATCCGAAAATTCTTCGTCAGCACCGTGCCAACCGGGAATTGCCAGTCACCGTCCGCAGAAATATCTATGGTCGTGCCGTCCGGAATTGCATACCAGCGTTCCTTGGAAGCACCGTCTGACCAGAACAACGCGTTTACGTCATATGGAATTTGTCCAACAGCGGGTAACGCCGGGTTTGACGCATTCACACAACCTGTAGCCGACAACTGATTCGGGACTGGGTCGTTCGAATTGCCGCCAGACTGCACGATGCGAAGGATATCCCCCGAAATGTAATTTAAGTAGAGAAGCTCGCCATTCGGTTCCTGAGCGAATGCGGCGATGAAGTGTGACGTATCAAGCAACTGCTCATAGCCGTATCCGCCATTGCCATCGTTAGTGCCCGCAAAAATTTTCCCTTGTGCGTAGTCCGCAAAAACGTAACGGCCAGAAAGCTCCGAAATGCCGCTACCGCGGTAAACCACGCCGCCTGTTATCGAATTGCCAACACTATGCGGGTATTCGATAATCGGGTCGATTAGCCCGGCGGGACAGAATCCGGAACCATTGAAACTCTGACTTCCCTCTCTACACCGCCAACCGTAGTTTCCACCAAGTTCAACGATGTTGACTTCCTCACGGGAATTTTGGCCGACATCACCGAGCCAAAGATTGCCGGTTGCATCGTCGAAAGAGAATTTCCATGGGTTTCTTAGTCCCCAGGCATAGATCTCTGGACAAGCCACAGACCCCACCCCATCGTTACATAAGGCGTTCCCCCGAAATGGGTTGTCACCTGGAATGCCGTATGGGCTGCCGCTGTCAACATCGATCCGCAGGACTGTGCCGAACAGATTCGAGGTATTCTGGGACCTGTCGGCAGGGTCGCCGCCGGCTCCACCATCGCCCACCGCAATGTACAGGTAACCGTCCGGGCCGAATGCCATATGTCCACCATTGTGATTTGTGTAAGGCTGATCTAGCCGCAGTAACTCTACGGCATCGGTCGCATCAAGTGTCAGTCCGTTATCCTTGCTCTCAAATCGAGAGACTATCGAGAAGTAGTCTGCGCCCGCACTTCCACCGTCAATCATGTAGTAGAGATAGACAAACCAATTTCCGTTGCCATAGTCGGGATGAAATGCCATTCCCAGAAGGCCGGATTCAAGATGGCCCGACTTGACGTCAATCGGATCGCCTGGTGACTGTATGTCAATAAAGTCAGAAACGCTTGATACTGACGGAGAATTATCGAACCTGAAAATTCGCCCGGCTTTTTCAATAACATACCATTGTGAGGAATCCCCCGGCGCACGCAGCAACCCCACGGGCCGGGTCAGAGAGGGCAGATCGGGGAATGCGACCTGGGTTGCAATGGATGAATTGAAGGTTGGAGCATCTGTTGCAAGACAAGTGAGGTTAGAAGGCCTGCTTGACAATCCTGATTGCGATGATGAATCGTCGTCATTTATTGTGCCAACCGCACTGCCGTCGGCGATCGTCGCGTTCGCCGGATTGCTGAGCGACAGCGTAAACGTCTCATCCGGCTCGGAAACCGTGTCACCCGTGATCGGTACATTGATGGTGGTACTCAGGTTGCCGGCGGTAATCGTGCCGGTCGATGACACCGCGGTGTAATCCTCGCCCGCCGTTGCCGAGTTGTCGCTGCTCGCATAAGCGAACGTCACGTCGGCTGAACTCAAAGACGAAAGTGTCACCGTGAACACCATATTCGTTTGACCCGCGTCACTCTCACCCAAAAACTCATCTGCGACCGAGATTGACGGTTCCGAATCATCGTTTGAAATAACTCCAACAGCACTGTCATCGCCGATCGAAACGTTCACCGGCGCGCTGATCGCAACACCGAACGACTCATCGGGCTCAAAAGTTGCATCACCGGACACCGGGACCGAAACCGAAGTAGCGACTGCTCCTGCGCTGATCACGGCTGTACCAGATACGCTGGAATAATCCGAGCCCGCCATCGCTGATATATCGCTCGTCGCATAGTCAACAGAAATATCGAAACCTGACGGAGCACTTAGCGTAATCGGAAACAAAAGATTTGACTGTCCAGCGCCTCCTTCAATTATGGTTGCATCTGCAATAGAAACCGTTGGCGGCAAGTCATTGTCGGAGATCGAACCGCTGGCGCTTCCGGTTCCGATAGCGCCAGTCGACACGGAAACCAGATTTATGCCCATCGACTCCAGCGGTTCGTCCAGCATGTCGTCGATAACGGCCACCGAGATAATTGCGTTGAGCTGACCTGCCGGCACAACAACACTTGCAACTTGCGCAACAAAGTCTGAGCCGGATAACGCTGTACCGTCCGCAGTTTGATACTGAACGGTTATGTCGACGGAACTAGCCATAGATATCGAGACCGGGAACAAGAGACTCGCCCCCCCTGAATCTTCGGATACTGTGTTGGCTGCGGAAATAGAAGTAGTAATGACGTCGGGAGCAGGATCGTCATCATCAACGATCGTTCCTGTCGCCATACCTGTGCTAATCGCGGCGTTAGCCACCCCGACAAGCGTAACCAGGAAGGTCTCGTCATTCTCGTCTACAACATCAGAAATAACATCAATGTTGATCTCCGCGTCGGTCGACCCGACTGGAAAACTGACTTGTCCGGTCGCTGCAACATAGTCGAAGTCCGCCGTCGCAGTTCCATTTGCCGTCGAGAAATCTACAGAAACGATGAACCCCGACGGTGCACTAAGGCTCAGCGGCAAAGAAAGGGTTGACTGACCGGCATTGCCTTCTTGCAAACTGCCATCGGCTATCGATACCAATGGAGCTGAATCGTCATCCCTTATGTCGCCGGTTCCACTTCCTACGGCGACAGAGCCCTCCGATACCGAGGAAATGTCGACAAAGAACGCTTCGTCGGGCTCATCAAGTGAGTCGTCAATAATCGCAATATCGATGCTGGTTGTGAGCTGTCCGGCGGATATCGTTGCAGTGCCCGATCTCGAAATATAGTCGTTTCCTGATTCTGCTGAGCCATCCCGAGTCTGGTAAACGATGTCGATATCGTTTGAGGACGCTTCTGATAGTTGAAATTCAAAGGCCAGTGACGCTGCGATTTCATTTTCGCTTACCGAGCCAGCATCAATGACCGATACTTCAACTGACGACGGCGGAAAATTTCCCTGTACATTCGATTCCACGTCACCGACACAACCTGCTACAACCCAGAAACAGGCAACTAATGGAATCAAATTTCGAATGGGGTACACGTAAAAGTGTCTCCGATTTTTCAAGGAATTATGCGTAACGACAATTCTCGCATAATTTGTTGAGTAGTGATCGCATTGCACAGTCAATTAAACTTAACGGGACAGACTGTCGCAAAACAGCGACAGCGGCAGAACCGCCAAAGAATAGACCTGCATGAGGAGCATTGCGATATGGGCCGAGCAGGACTAGCCCAGACTCACATTTCAAGTGGAGCCTGTTGTGCAAGCCATTCATTTTCTATTTGCTGCTCTGTTCCTCTATGTCGCTTTTCTTCAACTTAACGATCCGGATCCAACGTATTGGATTGCCGTTTGGGTTGGAGTTGCGCTTATCGCAGCAGCCAAAGGCATTGGTCGCTACAGTGAGTTTTGGACGGCAGTCGCGATCGGCGCTGTGCTTGCGGGGATGTTTGTCAGTGCACCGCTCGTCGCCGAATACTTTCAATCCGGAAATCTCAGTTCGATCTTCGGCGCTATGGGAAGCGCACAATATGTAGAGGCAACTCGGGAATTCTTCGGACTGCTAATTGCTTTAGTCGTGCTTGTAGCCTACGTCAAACGCTAGAACCGGACCTGCGCACTCAACCGACTGCGGAGTCCCGGCGCAGGAAATCCGACCGCCTCCATGTAACTGGCATCGAACGCGTTGTCGATTGCAAGACCGAGCGTCACGCTCTCACGTATTGCATAAGTCACCGACAGATCGAATCGCTGATACCCGTCCAGGAAAATCCCACCTGTCGGAATCGAGACTTCGTAAAACTTGTCGAGCGCCAGCAGACTCGCGACGACGCGCCATTGGTCGTTGATCTGCCAATCGGCAGATACTCCTCCACGCCACTCAGGACGTCCGCGCAATGGTGTGTCGCTGTCCTCAATATCAGTTTCTGAATAGGTGACGTGCGCACGAATGCTTAGGTCACCGGTAATGGGAAAGTCACCGGTGAACTCGACACCTTTGGTGATGACAGATGATCGATTGACACCCATGAATGTATCAGGGTCGAAGTCAATCAGGTTCTTGTAGTTATTATGAAAAATACTGACGTCGAATGTGGCCACTGCAGATGTCGTAAACCGATAACCCACGTCAACTGAACGGGCCGTTTCCGGTTCGAGATCAGGATTTCCAACAAGAGGATGCGCCAAGGCAAAGAAGCTCGGTGCCTTAAAACCCTCTCCTGCATTGACCCTGATGTCGCCTCCGCCGCCAGCTAAATGGAATATGGCCCCAATCTGTGTACTCGTCTGGCCAGCCATCTGATCTGGGTCGTCCCAGCGGAGACTGGCCTGCAATGTAACTAAGCCAGCATCATACTGCGCCTCCGCAAACAGACTCGAAGTATCCCGATTTAGTTTGAAATCAGTAGGTAGGGGAAAGCCGAAATCAAGAAACCCAACACTAATACCCTCTTCACTTTGCCATTCGGCACCCGCAACAAAATTAAAATTGTTGCCGAATTGTGTCGAGACATTGGCAAGGACATTGTCACGCGTATATTCGGTATCGGACATGTTGGGTGGCACTCCGTCGAATACGCCAGGCGCGATTCCGGGCGAATCAAAAATCTCTGAGCGCTCATATCGTCCGACCGACGCGCTTAATTGCCATTGACTCGCCATCTGTCGCTCGACGAAGGCGCGCAACAGAATTTCCTGAACAGAACGGTCGTCCGTTTCACGAATAACGGCCAGTTCAGGTCCACCGCTATCCTCCGGATAGGTGGTGCTATCGGCATCCTGGTAGCGCAACGACAGACCCATCTCGCCGTCACCGTTGAGTCTGAATGCTAATGAGCCATCAACACCCCAGTCCTCGTAGCTACCACCTTCAACCGCGCCGTCTTCTTCATAGCGGTGTACTTGCACAGTTGTGTCCCACCGATCGCTGGTTGTTCCGAAACCTATCGACCCGGAGACCAGACCATGGCCACCTATCTCAACCTTCGCGCTGCTACCTGCCGCCCCACCACGTGAAATGATGTTCACCACACCCGATAGTGAATCGGAACCGTAAATCGCAGACATCGGACCCCGAACAAGCTCGACTCTTTCAACATTACTGATGTCGAGGTAAGAAAAATCATATGATCCGCCACGGGTGTTCGTCGAATCATTGACACGAATGCCGTCAATCATGACAACAGTGAAATTTGGCTCACCGCCGCGCAGTATCAGGCTGGTTACACCTCCGCGAGCGCCCTGCTGAATAACGTTTACCCCCGCTAACTGTCTGAGCAACTCCGTCATGTTCGCGGGCTGACTACCTTCAATCAGCGAGCGAGGAATAGTTTCTACCGACTTGGTGGTCTGTTCGGACGTTACGTTCAGGCGCGAGGCCGTCACCACGATATCGTCGACGCGGTCCTCGTCTGGAGTCGCACCTGCGGCCGGTGCCGCGGCAAGAACTAGAGTGTAACCCACGGTTTTTACTATATTTTTTGATAGCATCCTGAATCTCGAAAGCTAAAACCTGTAGCACTGCAAGTCTGAACGAGAGCAACAGCATGGGCAAGGTGCCAAGTCGCAAATCTTACCGTAACGTTTGCCAATACTGCAGGTACGTGAATCCGCGTTGACAACGCCCATCATTGGCCGGCGAATCAAGTACAATCTGACTGATCACCCCGACGTGCTACTTAAAGCAAGAAGAATGCCCTTACGTCAACAAAACGCATATCGCACACCAGCGCCTGTATTGGCATGGCTAACCGTGGCATCTATCGTACTTGCGGCGACTCCCTCTGAGTCAACTGGCGAGGAGTCAAGGCCCGCATTGGACGTCCACATCACGCCTTTCCCCTACAACACCGACCCTGCCGGGCACGACCTTCCCACGGAATTGGGGAAATTTACGGTTCGTCTGGCTCAAGATGGTCACGACGTTTCTGGGGAAACGGAAGTCGGATTTGTTCGTTACACGGGCAATTCCGCAAGTTCGACGCAAGCAATATTCTCACTGTCAGCCCGCCCCTCTCCGTCGACATTTCTCAAAGATCTGTATCAGTCGTTGGGAGCTAACGTCGACGTCATAGAGTTCAGTCTAAGAGGGCATGGATTTTCATCACCAATGGCAACCTGCCCTGACCGATTGAAACTTCCACTCGACGAACCACTTGACCGCGAGTCGTTGACGCTCGAGTTAGCCAATGTATTAGCCCAGTGTCAGGCGAAATCGGCAGACCTTTTTCAAATCAGCAAGTATTTTCAATACTCCGAACTATCATCAGACTTGGTGAGGCTCGCCGAATTTCTGGAGTACAAAGAAATCATTTTGGTTGCTGACCAACTTACGTCGTCCATTGCACTCGCCACGGCCGATGAACACCCCGATTTGATAAGAAAAGTAATTTTGGCCAACTCCACGATTCCGAAACAACACGAGGACAGATGGGCTATTTCTGCATTGCTCAACGATCACAGCGGCAGGACGGATCCGGACGCTGCGTCACTCGCTGAGCTATACCGCAATCTTTCCGTAATTCTCGACCAAAGCCCAATAACGCTGAGCGTTAGCTCTGAATCGGGCCGGACAGTTGATGTAACCGTTGGCACGCTTGATCTGGACTTTATTGTCAGACGTCACCTGCGACGCGAAGCAGGTGGCATCGGACAGCTTGGCTCCCTATTGTACTCAGCGAATCACGAAGACTACTCGCAGTTGGGCCTGGAGGCCTTGCGGGCGCGAGCCTGGCTGGCGGAGATATCCATCATCCAGATTCTTGACGAGATTCGAATGGGCGCGTTCTCGACTGCGGAGAAGGAGAGTAATCTCGAATACGCACTTTCCTGGCCAATTTCTGCTGCCAATCTGGTTGACGTCCATAAACTGTACGAAAATAGAACAAACACGTTTATCAACTCCACTGTTCTTTACCTGGCCGGCACGTCCGAATACGGCTATTCACCTTCTCGAATTCGACAAATAACATCTCGATTTCGCAGCTCCATGAACGTTACGATCACCTGCGAAAACCGAGCATTCATTGACACGATTGATTCGGTAACGAAAATCGTTACGCAATTTGTACTAAGGGAACAAACCGAACATAGGGGCATTTCAATTGACGACTGCGACTAGGCTCTGCAATCGTGGTCGAATCACAGCCTGTCTCAGATCAAGCTGTCTCAGAACGGAAACGTTTTATTGAAATCCCGATCCCTTATTATAGGCATGGCCGTCGGGTTGGGGCTGCTCTACTTTGCGATTCGCGAAGTAGACATGCAAACCATCGTTGCCAATATCGCCGGCAGCAATCCAGTTTACGTAGCAGTTTTCGCGCTCTGCACTATCGCATTCTACGCCCTCAAGGTAATTCGCTGGAAGCTATTGCTCGGACCGCAAACATCAGGTGGGTACCGGATACTGGTGTCTCCTATGATGATTGGGTTCGCCGCTAATAACTTACTACCATTCAGGGCCGGCGAAGCCCTCCGCGTAGTTGTTGCGAGCAATCTCGTCGGCCGTTCCAAGTCTTTTGTTCTTGCCACTGTTGTAGCAGAGCGCTTTTTCGACTTGCTGGCGGTATCGGCCATCGTTCTGTTTGGGGCGCTCGTTATCTCAACATCGAGCAATAGCGCGGACAGCATCAGGAGCAGTCTTGTTGTTCCAAGCGTTGTCGCCGTCGCCATCGCTGTAGTTGCTGTCGTATTAATCTCCAATCTCACAACAAGACGTGTTGTCTGGATAATTCGCTATCTTCCCGAGCGATGGCAGAGCAGTTGCGAAAATATTCTTGAACAGTTCACTGCTGGCCTTGACAACGTTAGATCTCTTCGAAAGCTCGTAAGGATCGTCATTAATTCTCTTGCGCAATGGTTTCTGCTCTCGCTTTCTATTTATGTTTCAATGCGCGCTGTCGGGCTTCCCGCTGATGTGTGGATGTCGATTATCGTGATGGGTATTTTGATTATCGGGGTCTCACTTCCCGCCGCCCCTGGCTATATTGGTACAGTTGAATATAGTTTCATACTTGCGCTAGGCTATTTCGAAATTGACGCAACCGCTGCATTTTCCGCTGCGATTTACTACCACGCGCTTAACTTTACACTCGTCACGCTTTCTGGTGCGCTCGGTGCGCTGTATCTGCGTAAGGCAAAGACAACTCAGACTCAAGCAGACCATTGAATAGTGTACAACACTACCTAATTTGACACAGTTCCGGCGACTTCGAAAACCAATATCGTTAAATTCGAATTGTCCTCACTTCCCCACTCGAACCTCCTTAGAGGTGCAAGCTGTCCAAGGCCCAGGCTGTCGAGTCCATTCTCACAATAGACATTCCGGCAGACATACAATGCTCGACGCTGAGCATCAGCGCCGAAACGCGTCGCCATTTTCACGGTGGAACTCGTCGAATAATATTCTAGGGGTGAAGCCGTCCATGCTTCGTCCACTACAATTACATCCGCCCCATAAGTCGCAGTCGCGAAATCGGCAACAGCCCGCCAAGGCGGTTTGGAGTGCTGCGGAAATGCGTTCCACGTGGAGGAAATCGACACAATAAATAGTAGACCAACTCCGATCGATGACAACCATCTCGGAAGAGCGGAGGTTGTCATGCCCAAAAGGACTACGAGACACAGCGCGGCAGAGGCCAGATGTCGCCCGCCCCAAATTGACGTGCCTGTTAGCGTCGATATGAGAAAGATCAGAATAGGAAGACCGAAACAAACGGTGTATATGAATATCGTCTCTAGTCGACCTTGACGGCCGCGCATTGCTGACCAGAAATGCAGAGATCCCATGACGGCAATAGTTAGCAGGAGCCACCTCGCCTGCAATAGCCCGTAACCGCCTCCAAATACGTCGACATAAAACCAGGCCAGGCTCGTAAATGTTGGTGCCTCAATCCAGGAAATTGTAGAAAAACCCGATGACGACGTACTCAACCCGGGCACGATGTGCGTCCATACCCATGGCGCGACCAGCACAACAGGCACGAGTCCGAACACGAGCAACGTCTTGTATTTTTCCCGATGCCTACAAGCAGCGAAAACGATCTCAGAAAATATGAGAAAAATTGCAAAGTACTGGGTGTAGACAAGCAGTATGTTCAGAAATGTCCATACTGCAAGTTTGTTGGAGGAAGATTCTGAGTGAAGATACGTTAGATAGAAATACAAATTTGTGGCTGTTAGCAACAGCAGGAGTGAATACGGCCTTGCCTGTTGGCCTAGGTAGACGAAGTATGGACTGGCGCACAGAATTCCGAGCAGAAGGATCGAAAACACGGGCTTCGCGAACTTGCGAAGTGTCAGGTAAGAGAAAAACAGAAAACCGGTAGAAAAACAGATGCTCAATGACCGAGCTGCAGTTTCTGATTCGCCAAACATCTTTAGCCAAAAATGGAGCAAGACGATATGTAGCGGCGGATGACCAGTATGTGGCCAGTTCAAGAGAGCTTCGAAAAGGGGCGCCGTCGCAAGACGCACGGACGATACTTCGTCTCCATCGAAGTTGTAGTCCAGCTGCACGCTTCGCAGGACTACACCAATCAGCAAAAAAGCAACAACGAACATATGCTCGACTGAAATCGGGCCAACTTGACTTCTGATCTTGCCGCTACTCATTTTTTCTGAAAGTGACCCTGAATCTTCGCAAGATCCGCCTCAGGTATTCTTCTGCGATTCGATACCTTAAAGACCTCATCGACGGCCGGTTTAGCATCTAATTTGCGTGGAATGGCCAGTGAATTCGTCAGTTTTTGAACGAGCTCAGCTGGTGAGCCACAAAACTCTTCGTAGTTGATCACCGTATATTTCTCAGATGCTATTTGATCCAGCTGCTTGTCCATCTCGACGTAGTAAAACTCAACTTGTCTGCACACGTCCTCTACGGCGTCGTCGAATACGCGGTCCTCATGAGTTACTCCATAGGGCAGATTCAAATCTCGTGTGATTTCTTTTCTTGCCAGGTAGAGAGACTGCGCAAGCATAACCGGGTCACGACGCACAAACATAACGTGTACCTCAGGGACTGCCTGAAGAACAAGACTTGCGCAAAGAAAAGCCCTGTTTACCTTGCATATCGTCGCCCGTTCCTGCTGCGCCTGGAGGGCACCGAAAAACGTTTTCATCGACTCCTCTGAGTCCTCGACCAATTTCCGACAGGGATTTTCCCGATCCGGACCGAGCCAGCGATCCCATATATGCAGCCCGTCATTTACTCCATTCAAACCCTGGCTCTTTCCGTAGAACGCATCGTAGGATCCCGCCACGTTGCGGCTATTCATGCCGAAAACCTTGTTCGCGATTAACGGAGATCTCGGAAAAATAGACGACAGATTGTTCAGATAGCCTACGTCAAGATGATTGATCAGATATTGTGCAACCAACGTTGTACCGCTTCTCGGAGGACCGCATACCAACACGATCGGATAGCCCGGTTTTTCCGAACGCCGGTACAATCTTTTTTCCGCTCGCGACATCGCGATATCGAGAGGAGACATAAGTACGCCTCCCGCCGCCATCATTAGTGCTGATCTGGCGGCCTTCTTCTTTGTTGTTAAAAGGTGCCAAAGAAGCGGAATTGGATTTGCCGCAGAAGCCGGAACATATCTTCGCCACCATGATTTGGGCTTTTGACGCATTCTTGACAATGTAATGCCGCAATCAGTGACGAAATTCCGGCACATATTTGCGCATTGACGGTTTTCGCTTCAGCTGCTCGACATGCTCGCCCATGGTGGCAGACTGGAACTTTGGCTGCAGTATCCTGAAGAACTCCCCCATCAGCGACAGTTTTCTCGCGGTCGTCATATTCATACCCGGGAAGAACGCCAGTTCAGCGTCATCTTCCGTACTCAAAAAATCAAGCGGATGCAATAGCAACGATGGCTCTGTTCTCGTCATCTTGCACATCGCGATAGCAATCCTGAGGTACATCTTAGCCAGAAACTCGCTAAAAGTTCCGAGATAGATGAGATAGCTGAAATGAATCGGAACTTTGAAAATCGGCATAGTCGTGACAGGCACTTCCAACAACTCATCTTCGCCGATTGTCCATTTGTACGGCTTAACAGGCCGAAACGCATCCGAAAACGAGCCAAACAAGGCTTTTCGCCGTTCCTTTTCCTCTGCGGAAAGATTACTTTTCGCAAAAAAATAGGCTCGGGCCATCGGATTTAGGATATTAGGAAACGCCGTTGCATCATAGGCATATCCTCTTTCATTAAGAATTCGTAATGTAGGCTCTGACAGACTGAATCCAGGCCCACGGAAACCAGAAACTGATTCGCCGGTTGCGCGCTTTATGGCTATTTCGGCGCTGGCCAATTCGTCATTGAGCTGTTGGTCGTCGTAGAGATGCAACCATGGATCATGATTGAAACTGTGACTCGCGATCTCATGTCCGGCGTCACTAATTTGTCTAAGCGCCGCATGATTTTTCTCCAATGCAGCATCTTGTCCAACGATAAAAAACGTAATTCTCAATTCTCGGTCATGCAGAAAATTCAGTATTCTCGGCACAACTATATCGAAATAACTGGGATAGTCCTTCCAGCTGTCGCTGCCATACGTCTTCATATAGGACCACTTATTATCGAGATCCAGTGACAGACTCATTGTTGTTTGCTTACTTTGCTTGGTCATTTTCTCGGTACTTGCGGTGACCCATTGGCCTCCAATGATTTGCTCGCTGCTTCCAGCACCTGGACGACACGAAGGCCATCTTGGCCATCACTAAGCGGCTGCTCCCGCGTCCGTACACAACTTAGAAAATGCTCACACTCAATCCTCAGTGGCTCACCGACGCGGATATGAGGAACTGTAATATCCCCAAATCGGAGACCAACGTACTCGGCAAAGGTGTCATAGTCCGTATTGACCTCCACTCCTTTGTCATAGATTTTCAGCTTTTCGTTAGGTTCCAGATCATCAAAAACGGCCATACGCTGGCTGCCAACAATCGTAATCCGTCGAATCTTGTGCGGATCCAGCCAGGACACATGCACATGTCCCATCGCCTGCCCGCCGAAATTCATAGACATGAAAACAACGTCCTCAATGCCTGGTTGCAGGTAACACTGGCCACGCGCGGACACATCCGTTGGCTCCTGACCCAATAGGTAAAGAATTACGGAAATATCATGCGGCGCGAAATTCCAGAGAGCATTTTCATCCGCTCGCACCGTCCCAAGATTCAGTCTCTGACTGTAGATATACCGAACCTCACCCAATTCGCCTGAATCGATCATTGCCTTTAGATATTGAACGATCGGGTGGTATTCCAGGAGGTGACCAACCATCAGAATTCGACGCTCTTCTTGCGCAATATCAACCAGTTCTTTGGCATCTTTGGTTGAAAGCACAAAAGGCTTCTCAACATAAACATCTTTTCCGGCCAGAAGTGCTCTTCTGCACAATTCGTAATGCGAAGGGCCGGTCGTCGCTATGACAATCGCATCCAGATTTGCGTCTTCCAGCAGATCCTCGAAGCGCGTGGTTGTTCGTTCCGGACGGTATTGCTTCTTGAGTTTCTCCAGCCGGCTCTCGTCCAGATCACAAATATATCGCAGCGTCGCCTCTGGAATCTGCGCATAGTTCCGCGCCAGATTTTTTCCCCAGCCACCGACGCCAACTACACCTACATTAATCCTATCGTTATTCTGAGACATTACATTAGGTTCCAAACATTTAAGATGAATCTAGCCAATTCAAGACATCGCCTGCTATGGCATCAGCAGCCGAACCAGTCCCATAATGAAAGTCGAGCTGTTCCATCACACTCGCTGAGAATCGATCTTCATCTGTTAGAACAGTCTCGATCGCAGCACGAATATTCGCGGCACAGCTCCCAGCCAGCCGATTAACACCCAACTCTACTGTCTCGACCCACTCTGTTTCTGATCGAAGTGTGACACACGGAGTCTTCAGAAACGCCGCCTCCTTCTGCAGCCCACCGGAATCGGTAATAACAATCATCGCCGCTCGCACAAGCGCCAACATATCAAGATAGGCCAGAGGCTCAACCAACCGAATACCGAGGGTCTCAATTGCAGCATACTCGTCAAGTTTCTGTTTGACCCGAGGGTGCACCGGATAAACCAGTTGGATCTCTGATTTTGCTATCGAGTCAAGCGTTTGAATAATTTCGACAAAACTTTCTGAGTCCGTATTGCTGGGGCGGTGAATTGTTACCAATCCAAACGATTGCTCGTCGAGCCCCAGTTCGGACAACTTGCTACTACTGACATCCGCAATCACAGAATTCTTGATTACAGCATCACGCATTATGTCGCCGCTGAGAACGGATCGACCCTGTAGATTCTCGTTCGTGAGGTTTCTCATTGACGCCGGCGTCGGCGCGTACAACTTGTCAGAACAATGATCCGCAACCAGTCGATTAATCTCTTCAGGCATTTTTCGATCAAAGCTGCGCAGACCCGCCTCTACGTGAGCGATCGGAATATGCATCTTGGAGGCCGCCAGCGTTGCCGCAAGTGTCGAGTTTGTATCGCCATATACGACCACTGCATCGGGCCGGTTTTCGACAAATTCTGCCTCAAGTTCCTGAAGCATTGACCCTGTCTGAACGCCATGCCGTCCAGACCCAATCGCAAGATTTACATCCGGTTTGGGAATTCCGAGGTCATCGAAGAAAACCGCGGACATCTGGTCATCGTAATGTTGACCTGTATGAATAATTCGGTGGGATATCCGATTCGTCGCAGCGAATGCAGTATGAACCGGTCCCAATTTTACAAACTGTGGTCGCGCACCAACCACCGACGAAACGCGATACGACTGGTTCATCATTCTCGGAACCCGCTAATCAGCCAACTGCGTATCATTTATGCAGTCTGCGACAAAACCCAACTGCTTATCAGTTAGCTCCGGATAAATCGGTATCGAGATAACAGATTTCGCAGCGGCTTCAGTGACAGGATAGTCTCCCGCTGAATAACCAAGGTATTTGAAACACTCCTGCAAATGGAGCGGCACAGGATAGTAGACCTCTGAACCTATGCCCTTCTCCTGCAATGCAGCTCGCAGGTCATCTCTGGCAACGCAACGCAATGTATATTGATTGAAGATGTGCCGACAGCCATCAACCACCGTCGGTAACAATACTGAAGGCGCGCAGTTTCGTAACAACTCATCATATTTTTTCGCATTTTGCTGACGCGATTCGGTCCACGAATCCAGGTATTTCAGCTTTACAAGCAGCACGGCAGCCTGCAGCGCATCCAGGCGGAAATTGCCGCCAATCAGTGCGTGATAGTACTTGGGACTTCCACCATGAACCCGCAGAACTCTGAGTCGCTCCGCAAGATGCTCATCGCTGGTCACACACATACCACCATCACCAAATGCACCAAGATTTTTGCTCGGAAAGAATGAATAGCACCCGATATCTGCCCGACTGCCGGCGCGGATACCTTCAGTATCTTCCGCTCCTATCGCCTGCGCAGCATCTTCTACAACTCTCAAATGGTTCTCTTTGGCGATAGACAACAAGGCATTCATATCAGCGGTCTGCCCAAAAAGGTCGACAGGCAACAGAACCTTAACGCGATTTCCTGACTGCTTGTTCATCAAGGAATCGTTTTCGAGTACACAATTCTCGTCGATAAATCTCTGGACGGCGCTTGCGCTTAGATTAAAGGTCCCCGGATCGATATCGCAAAACACCGGCGTTGCGCCTAGACGCGCGATCGCGCCGCCGGTTGCAAAAAACGTGAACGGCGAGGTAATTACCTCGTCGCCTGGTCCAACCTCCAGTGCCATAAGCGCAATCAACAGGGCATCAGTACCTGAAGACACACCAACCGCAAATTTGGTGCTGCAATAGCTCGCAACCGCACTCTCGAATTCCGCAACGACGGGTCCCATGACAAAATGCTGGGACTCGCAAACGCCCCGAATCGCCTCTTCGACTTCGCTTTGAATCGTTGCAAATTGTGCCTTAAGGTCGAGTAGTGGCACGCCTGTGCCAATCAAGCTGCTGTCAGTTGATGCGTTCAAGGCGTCGACTCCATCATAGTTACTTCCATTCTGTTCTTCGTATAGCGCCTGTCGCACATTGCGCAACTCACTTCCACAGGCTCTGTCTGCTCCATCGCAAATGCCAGTTTCTCGCCGCAATAGCAGACAAAACCCCGTAATCGACCTGGATTTCCGACGATCATCGCGAAGTCCGGCACATCTTTGGTAACCACTGCTCCGGCACCTATGAAGCAATAGGCGCCTAACGAATTCCCACATATCACGGTTGAATTCGCACCAATAGAAGCACCTTTCTTCACCAGAGTCTTCTTGTACTCTGCCTTGCGATTAATATGACTGCGGGGGTTGATAACATTCGTAAATACCATCGATGGCCCGCAAAAAACGTCATCCTCCAGGATAACGCCAGTATAAATACTGACGTTGTTCTGAACTTTCACATTGTCGCCCAGAACGCAGTCAGGTGACACAACGACGTTTTGGCCAATATTGCAATTCTCGCCAATCGTCGAATTCTGCATGACATGCGAAAAGTGCCATATCTTGGTGCCGGCACCGATACTCGCACCTGAATCAATACAAGCTGTCTCGTGAGCAAAGTAAGATGGATGCTCCTGACCGGTCATAGAGTCTCCTTACGCGGCCAACTGCCGCGCATATTTAGCGTGAAATCTGTTAACTGCACCCACAACCTCATTGTTGTTAAGAGTTGCATTGACGAACTGCGATGTATTTAGCGTAAACAGGTCCGGGTGCAAAGTGCCTACCTGAGGTGCCAACTCAGAATACTTCAACACCTGAAGTGGTTGCACCTTGATCGCACGATTAACGTGGACACTCTCAATATCGCTGGTTTCAATCGTTGGTATCATCGAAACCAAGGCTTCAACAAAGGTCGTCTCAAAATACTCGTCATCTCTTCGCAATTCTTCGTCTGTTGATAAAATGTACTTTGGCAAGTAGGTAATATGCCGGCCATTGGTGTGCTCGGGCGGAATAACGTTACTGAGACCGATAATCCCGGTAAACGGAATGTCCGGGTCTGCGATATTCACAACATAGAATGGAACTATCGGCTTCTTTGTTATGAGAACAACACACGCGACGCCCAGGTATTCAACGTCCTCATCCGACCCTGAATACTGCATGAGTCTTGGATCTGCTATTTTTCGCAATACGGAGACCGGGCTCGTACATATGACCTTATCAAACTTCCTGTCTTCGCCATCGACTACCACATTGATACCAGCATCTCCGGCGGCTGTTAGTGACGAAACGGTTTTGCCCGATTCTATGACGCCACCGCAGGCCTCAATTTGATCGACCAAATTGCTAAATAGCTGATGGTAACCGCCTTTGACGTGTCCCAGGTGTTCGGCACTGGCAGACGAGTCTCGTGCTGAAAACATTCTCTTAATGTAAGCCCAGATAAACACCGCAGACACTCGGTCGAAATTGTTTCCCAGCTTCGCAAGCAACAGGGGCCGCCAAAGCTTCTGGTAAGTCTGCGTACCCGAGACTCGAGTAAGCCACTCAACAGCGCTGACTTTCTCCAATTGCCGCCAGTCGTCCAGGCGCGATCCATAGAGCATGGTCCACGCCAATCTCGCTTTGGAAACAAGCGATAGCAATGGAAATCTAAGAAACTCCATGTTGCTACTAATCGAATGCATCTGGCTATCAACGTAGAACCCGGTTCGGGTGCGATTCCAAAGCAACTCAGATTCCAACCCCAAATCACGTATGAGTGACAAAAGGTGGACATCTGTAGGCAATATAACGTGATAGAAGCGATCCCAGATAACGCCTTCGTAATCGTGCCACGTGGCCAGGCCGCCGAGCTGATTGCTTTGCTCCAACACGGTTACCGCATGCCCATCCAAAGTAAGCTTTCGCGCCAGCGCCAAACCCATCAGTCCGCCGCCAACAATTCCGACTTGTTGCGACATCATAACTCTACGACCGCACCGAATCTCTGCGCTTCATGGCCTCTATTTGCCACTCAATCGTCTTAACCAATCCTTCGTCCAGTCCGATTTGCGCTTTCACTCCCAATAACTTCTCGCTCAATCTTGTGTCTGGCACTCTACGTCGAACGTCTTCGTATTTTTTTCCTGTAAATGATTCATAAGGAACCATCTCGATCTTGACGTCTCCGGGCGTGTTACTAGCCTTCTTTACGCGATGTGCAAGTTCCAGAATTGTTATTTCTTCGTTGTTGCCGATATTCAGAATCTCACCATTCGCAGAGTCACTAAAAATGGAGGCATATATGCCGTCCACAGTATCGGATACAAAGGTGAAACTCCGTGTTTGCTGACCATCACCGTGAATGGGGATTACCTCGTCTTTAAGAACCGCCTCAATAAACACCGGTGGCGGACCACCCCACCAGGAAAGAGGCTGTCTCGGCCCATACGACCCAAAGAAGCGCAGCAGCGTCACTGGAAACTCATAGGCATCTTGATAAGCCAGGGCAAGATGCTCATCGAATAACTTTGAGACTGCATATGCCCAGCGAGGCGACTTCGAATTGCCGATTACGTGATCGGAAGTTTCCTCTGCAAATGGGAGCTCCGGATTCCGGCCGTACACGTCAGATGTTGAGGCAAGCACACATTTGATGTTTCTTTCCCGACATAAGTCGAGAACATTCTCTGTACAGTAGTAATTAATTTTCAGCGTGTCTATTGCTTTGCCATACCTCGGAATCTTAAATGCCGCCAGATGGACCGCTACATCGACATCGTCGTCGAGCCCTTGAAACGTCTGCGGTTGTACGGCATCGGCCTCAATAAAGTGAAAATTAGGATTGTCCAGGGCTTCACTGATATTCGACATCAGGCCCATTGATAGATTGTCGATGCCAATAACCCGGTGCCCTTCATCCAATAAGCGATGAAGGAGATTTGAACCCAAAAAACCAGCAACGCCTGTTACCAAAATCTTCATATTTGACATCATTTCTATCCTGCATATGTTCGGCAGCAATGGAGCGCCATCTCATGGCACTGATCGACTTGACAGGCGCCACGACAATTCCTGATTTTATCGGCAATCACTTGACGAAAGTGCGATATAAGTCACACAGGCTTTAGTCGACTGGTCGCTTGAGATCTCGAAGTTTTGATGAGCCGAGGTGAAACAGTTCCTCAAAATAGCGCTTGTTTTGCAGCGCAATGACCCCCTGGCCCAGCAACTGAATCGCAAGCATCGCACTCAATAACGCTGTAACAAATGTGTGCGGGTACTGCGCATATGCGGATGCGAATGCTTCTGTGAGGCTCACGCCCATACCTGTCGAGTCCCTGATAGACAATGCCTCGAAATAGTGAATAAACATCCAAATATTCACATAGATCGAGAATACGGCCACAAGGAGGCCTGGCAAGATAAAGAACAGGAAGGGACGAAATACAAAACCGGACAAGACGGTTGAAAGAACATGACTAAGTAGCCGCATGCTGGATACCCGGGTGTCACCGTATTCGCGTTGCGGCCCCCAGTCCAGGCGGCCGGGAACCTCCTCAATTCGCGCGCGTAAAACCATCGCCTTATAGAGCGTTTCAGGCATGACGTCCATTCCCATTGAACGCAGGTCCAGTGCTCGAATGAATGGTCCATCATAAACGCGGACCAGAGACGTCAATGTCGAGAAGTGCCCACGCACAAAGAACTTCAGAAACTTGTTGCCGAGGATACTCAGCGTCCGGCGCAGCCACGGTACGTTCTTGATTTCACCACCCCGCATATAAGGTGACGCAAGTACAATCTTTGCATGCGAATCTCTGAGTTTATTGACCAGCGAAAGTATGTGGCTTGGGTCATAACTAAGGTCGACATCCAAAGTCACAACATAATCTCCGTGGGTATTGGCGAAGCCAAACTTCAAAACCTGCCCCAATCCGAAATTTGTGGGGTGATGCAACGCGCGTACACGAGGATGTGTCGTTGCCAGTGCGTCGGCAATTTCGCCGGTTCGGTCTGAGCTTCCGTCATTGATTATCAGTACTTCCGACGCGTACTGTTCGTCCAGTGCTGCAAGGTACTGCACGATTTCCGTCACGTGATCTGCAAGCAGCGCTTCCTCGTTGTAGGCAGGCAGAACCACAGAGATCATTTTTTTCTCAGACATAACTCGTTGCACTCCCGGTCCGTGCATGGACAATCATCATTCAGTTTTGAAAGTATGACACGATCGCCAAAACGCCCGCAAAGTCTCGATTTTGCACACGATTCTCCCGGGTGAATCGGACAAATCGCGTTAAGTCTGCTGTGCATTCAAGTCAAAGTGTCGGTTTAATTTACAATGCCGGTTAGGCTATATTGAAACGCTTCGAAAATCTTCTATTAATCAACGAGTTCTGAACTGATTAGAATCTTGGCACAGGTCTTGCTTCATTCTCTAGTACGATATTGCTGAATCGAGAAATTGCCCGCCATGTCACGTAGCCGCATACTAGTACACCTGATTTTCCTCGCCGCATCGATGACCTTCGTTGGTCTCGCCAATGCCGAGCTCCCCACCGGATTTATTCAAGACGATATACCGCGTCCGGATGGAGGAAATTGGAACGGTGTTGTCGGCCTTACATTCGCTGAAGACGGGACAATGTTCGTCTATGACCGAGCCGGAAAAATCTGGCTGGTCGATGAGAACGATCCATTCCCTATTCCAAGTCCATCGCCAGTACTGGATATTTCGTCGGAGGTTGGCGGTTGGCGCGATTTTGGCCTGCTCGGTGTGGCACTTGATCCTAATTTTCTTAGCAACGGCCGAATCTACCTGCTGTACGTCGTTGATCGGCACCATCTTCTGAACTGTTCAGAAGACGCGTCCGGCGTTGGCCAGCCGGTCTGCCACCCCACTAACTACAATGCCGGCACCAACGAGTACTTTAATGCGACGATAGGCCGAATCACACGGTATACGATGGATGTCAGCAACGGATACGCGACGGACTATGACTCGAGGAAAGTCCTGGTCGGCGAAGCTATTGATAAGGGCATCCCGATTCTGCATCAATCGCATGGAACTGGCGGACTGGTCTTTGGAACTGATGGGACGCTAATCGCATCGATCGGCGACGGAGCGAGTTATTCCTCCACAGACACTGGCTCAGCGTCCGAAACATATTTCGCTCAGGCAATTGCTGACGGCATCATTCGGGACGAAGAAAATGTGGGTGCATATCGGTCGCAAATGTTGTCTTCCTATAATGGCAAACTGCTCCGAATCGATCCAGAATCAGGCGATGGACTTAGCAGCAATCCGTTTTATAGTTCGAGTGCACCGCGTTCCGTGCGCTCGCGGGTATGGGCGCTCGGGTTACGCAATCCGTTTCGAATCACACATCGGCCTGGAACCGGCTCACATGACGCGGCCGAAGGCAATCCCGGTTCTATCTATATAGGTGACGTGGGCTGGGGAAAATGGGAAGACATGCACGTCTCGGTATTCGGCGGCGAGAATTTCGGCTGGCCATATTATGAAGGCATGGATCCGCACGGCGGATACTCCACTCGAAACGTAGCCAACGCTGATGCGCCGAATCCTCAGTTTGGTATCAACGGCTGTACCCAGGAGTTTTTCTATTTTCGTGAGTTGATCAAACAAGACACCGTGAATCCGGTTACTTTTACGAATAGTTGCGACGGCTCCCCCATTCCGGCGAGCGTAGACACGTTTGTACACTACCGTCCACTGATCGACTGGCGTCACGGCAGCACCGCCGATGCAAGGTGGTCCAGCTATGACATCTCCGGTTTTTCCGAGTACACCAATATCGGCGACACCAGCTCAACCGGGCAACAAGTTACCGGATCGATGTTTTCAGGAAATGCTGCCGTTGGCGGTGTTTTCTATACGGGCGATGACTTTCCGGTTGAGTATAAGAATACATACTTTCACGCAGATTATGCGCAACGCTGGATTCAGAATGTCGCTATGAACAGCGCGGACATTCCAACAGATGTCCGCAGCTTTGACGATGACCCTGGTCCGGTGGTAGCGCTCGCTACCCACCCGATTGAGGGCAGGCTTTATTACGTTGTGTGGGGTCAGGCAGTACGACGAGTCTCATACGCGCCAGGAGGGAACTTCCGACCCGAAGCCATAGCAAGTTCTGATCTAAACCACGGCAACAGCCCATTGGTCGTGCAGTTTACCGGAGATCAATCAACGGATCCCGATGGAACGATCTCAAGCTGGAGTTGGAATTTCGGTGACGGAAATACCTCCACATCGCCAAATCCTCAACATACTTTTACGGCCGGAAGCTCCAGTCCGGAAAGTTTTAATGTCACGCTTACAGTTACCGATGATGGTGGCGCTACTGATACAGCCAGCCTTCTGATTTCAAGTAATAACTCGCCGCCGAATGTTGCCATCACCAGTCCGGCGGCTGGCACAAAATATCCGCTAACAGGCGATACTGTATATGATCTTATAGCGAATATTAGTGACAACGAACATCCGGTCGGGCAGCTATCCTGTGAATGGATTACCTATCTTCATCACAACAGCCATGTGCACAATGATCCGCCCGATAACGCCTGCACAACTACAGCAGTAACATCTCCTCTCGGCTGTGGCGAGGAGCCTTACTTTTTCAGGGTAACGCTGACTGTCACAGATCCGGCCGGCCTCAGCACCTACGACGAAGTTACCCTGCTGCCAGATTGTGACGGGACCGGAAATAATCTGGCGCCAACTGCCTCCTTTGTAGCGAGTCCGGGATCCGGCCTCGCGCCGCTAACTGTCGCACTGGACGCAAGTGCATCGACGGATCCGGACGGTACGATTGTTGACTATGCCTGGGACTTTGGCGATGGCAGCAGTGGCTCCGGTGTATCGACCAATCATATCTTCTCATCCACGGGCAACTTCACCGTTGTATTGACGGTAACCGACGATATGGGTGCAACCGCCACGAGCTCGACTGTGATCTCGGCGAGTGATCAATGGTGGGATCTGAACTGGTCGGCACAGCAGCGACTGACGTTTGATAACACCGGCATTCACGAGAACCTTGTGGACTTCCCGGTTCTGGTACGCCTGACGTCCGCCGACATTGATTACGGACTGATCCTGCCCAATGGTGAAGACCTGCGGTTTATTGATGCCGATGGCACCACTGTACTGGCCCATCAGATCGGTCACTGGAATCCATCCGGTGAATCCACTGTATGGGTGAAGGTGCCGCAAGTCGATGCCAACTCGAACAGTGATCATATAACGCTGTACTACGGCAACCCGTCAGCTGCTGACGGTCAGAATGCTACTGCAGTCTGGCAGGGCTATGCCGCTGTCTGGCATCTGGACGGTAGTGAGAACGATGCCACGGCAAACGCTAACCATGGCGTCAACCAGGGCACCACCGCGGACAGCGGCTTTATCGGTAATGGTCGTCGCTTTAACGGCTCGAGTTACATCGACGCCGGCAATGACACCAGTCTTGGTATAGCCGGCCAGATCACCATGGAAGCCTGGGTGCAGATCGATTCTACCGGTGGGTCACCGCGCATTCTGTCGAAGAAGGATCACTGGTCCGATCCTGTTGGCTACAACATGGAGTACAAGCCCTCCTCCGGCCAATACAGCATACTCGGCAGTGGCAGCAACTCTGGTCGCGCAGCAGGCGCCAACCTCGGTAACACCTGGCACTACCTGTCAGCCACTATCAATGGCACGACTGCGACACTGTATGTCGACGGCGTCGATGTCACTACCGACCCCGGCGTCTCTGCTGTCCTTGCTGATGCCACACCGCTGAGCATCGGACGACGCAGTGGTGGTGGCGATTACTTCATCGGTGTCATCGACGAAGTCCGTCTCGCGCCGGTGGTACGCTCCAGCGCCTGGATCGCGGCACAGTACCGATCCATGAGCGGCAACATGATCAGCATTAGTGGTGGCGGTGGCAATACACCTCCATCAGTGGTGCTAACACAGCCGGTTAGTGGCGCAACGTTTGTTGCTCCGGTCGATATCACTGTAAACGCCGATGCCATCGATGCTGATGGTGTCGTTAGCCGGGTCGATTTTTACGATGGCGCTAATTTCATCGGCACCGACAACAGCGACCCCTACAGTATTATCTGGGGTGGGCCAGCCGTTGGAACTCACTCGGTAACCGCTGTTGCCGTCGATGATCTGGGTGCCAGCCAAACCTCGACGGCGGCCTCAATCGAGGTCTTTGCAGCGCCCACGATTACACTCACCAGCCCGAGTGAAGGCTCGACCGTGCAAGGCCCGGACGTCACCTTCAATTACACGCTCTCTGGTAATCCCGGCAGTTACAATCATGTCCACTTCACGCTGGACAGTAATCCGCACGTCACGGTGCTCGACTTGAGTGGCAGCTATACCTACCAAGGTATACCGAACGGTGCACACAGCATGACCGTGCAACTGGTGGATGAACAGCATTCGCCGGTCTCAGCCCCTGATACAGTGAACTTCACCGTTGAAATCACTGGACCAAGCAATCAGCCACCTACCGCTTCAGCGGGTCCAAACCTGACTGCGACCACAGGTATCTCATTACTCATCAATGGCAGTGTTAACGATGACGGTCTGCCCAATCCTCCAGCTACAGTGACTGCCCAATGGACCACACAAAGTGGACCCGGCACACCAACCTGGCCGCTGAACGACAGCAATGCAGCACAAACAAACATTGTGTTCCCTGCTGCCGGCACCTATGTTATGCGCCTCACCGCTAATGACAGTGCCCTGACAGGCTTCGATGAAACCCTCATTACGGTCTCCGATCCTGTCAATCTATTACCGATAGCCTCGTTCACCGCTACGCCAAGTGCAGGGGTACCACCCTTTTCAGTTGCACTGGACGCAAGTGCATCGACGGATCCGGACGGTACGATTGTTGACTATGCCTGGGACTTTGGCGATGGCAGCAGTGGCTCCGGTGTATCGACCAATCATATCTTCTCATCCACGGGCAACTTCACCGTTGTATTGACGGTAACCGACGATATGGGTGCAACCGCCACGAGCTCGACTGTGATCTCGGCGAGTGATCAATGGTGGGATCTGAACTGGTCGGCACAGCAGCGACTGACGTTTGATAACACCGGCATTCACGAGAACCTTGTGGACTTCCCGGTTCTGGTACGCCTGACGTCCGCCGACATTGATTACGGACTGATCCTGCCCAATGGTGAAGACCTGCGGTTTATTGATGCCGATGGCACCACTGTACTGGCCCATCAGATCGGTCACTGGAATCCATCCGGTGAATCCACTGTATGGGTGAAGGTGCCGCAAGTCGATGCCAACTCGAACAGTGATCATATAACGCTGTACTACGGCAACCCGTCAGCTGCTGACGGTCAGAATGCTACTGCAGTCTGGCAGGGCTATGCCGCTGTCTGGCATCTGGACGGTAGTGAGAACGATGCCACGGCAAACGCTAACCATGGCGTCAACCAGGGCACCACCGCGGACAGCGGCTTTATCGGTAATGGTCGTCGCTTTAACGGCTCGAGTTACATCGACGCCGGCAATGACACCAGTCTTGGTATAGCCGGCCAGATCACCATGGAAGCCTGGGTGCAGATCGATTCTACCGGTGGGTCACCGCGCATTCTGTCGAAGAAGGATCACTGGTCCGATCCTGTTGGCTACAACATGGAGTACAAGCCCTCCTCCGGCCAATACAGCATACTCGGCAGTGGCAGCAACTCTGGTCGCGCAGCAGGCGCCAACCTCGGTAACACCTGGCACTACCTGTCAGCCACTATCAATGGCACGACTGCGACACTGTATGTCGACGGCGTCGATGTCACTACCGACCCCGGCGTCTCTGCTGTCCTTGCTGATGCCACACCGCTGAGCATCGGACGACGCAGTGGTGGTGGCGATTACTTCATCGGTGTCATCGACGAAGTCCGTCTCGCGCCGGTGGTACGCTCCAGCGCCTGGATCGCGGCACAGTACCGATCCATGAGCGGCAGCATGATCAGCATAAGCGAGTAGCGGAGCCATTTTCTCAGGGCACAGCACCGCCTGAAATACAACATGGCCGCTTGTCAATCCTCGACCCATAGTGGTCGAGGATTGATCATGCCCACAATAATATAGCCGATTTTCGATTCACCGGCCTATACTGCGCGTCATAAGACACGCCATGCATGAATCAAAATAAATGACAAACCTGAATCGACAAATGGCCCGCGGTGCCCTGTGGATGAGCCTCCTCAGGATTTGCGTACGAGGAATCGGGCTACTCAGTACGGTCATACTCGCCCGTCTGCTCCTACCCGAAGACTTCGGCCTGATTGCGATGGCAACTTCGGTAATCGCATTTCTTGAACTGGCCACAGCGTTCAATTTCGACATTCCGCTGATTCAGAAAAGAAATACAAGCAGAAACGATTTCGACTCTGTATGGACCCTGAATATTATTTTCTTTTCAGGCCTTACAGCACTTCTCCTGTTGATCGCAACGCCCGCCGCATCGTTCTATCAGGAAAGTCGCCTTGAGGATATCATCTACGTGTTGGCGATCGGTTTTTTCGTGCGCGGTTTCGAAAACGTCGGCGTAATAAATTTTCGCAAAGAGTTAAATTTCCAGAAAGACTTCACCCTGATGCTTGCGAAAAAACTTGTAGGTTTTCTGGTGACGATTCCACTCGCATTTGCATTCCGCAGTTACTGGGCATTGATCGCCGGAATCGTAATCGGCAACATCTTCGGTGTGGCGTTTACCTACTACCTTCACCCATTCCGACCGCGTTTGTCACTACAGTCTTCGGCCGAGCTGTTCAGCTTTTCAAAGTGGCTGATCCTGAACAACGTTGTGAATTTTCTTCGTACTCGTTCTCCCGATTTTATCGTCGGACGGATTTCAGGAACAACTTCTCTTGGATTGTTCACAGTTGCTTTTGAATTGGCTACGATGCCAACGACGGATCTGGTTGCACCAATCAATCGAGCGGTGTTTCCGGGCTATTCCAAGCTCTCCGACAACATAGGGAAACTGCGTCAAAGTTATCTCGATGTAATAGCCATCGTCGCCTTGATCGCGTTACCTGCCGGATTCGGTCTGGCGGCGGTTGCCGGACCACTAATCAATGTCATTCTCGGCGACAAGTGGGCCGACGCCGCACCTATCGTTGAAATTGTTGCGATTTATGGCGGAATATTTGCGCTCCAGACTAACTCCGGATCCGTATTTTATGCGCTAGGCAAACCCCACCTGATTACCCTGACAGGCAGTATCAATATTGTTGTGTTGCTTGGACTTGCAATCGCATTGGCGCTGCAATACGGCCCGGTGGGCGTAGCTTATGCCTACCTTGGATCCACAGTATTACTGTCGCCACTGACCTTTTACTTCATATGCAGAGAACTGCGCTTATCCACAGGCGCTCTTCTCGGTGCAATCGCCTATCCTGTAGTTTTCAGTTCCCTTATGATCATCGCGATACGAGTATTCGATGGACACCTGGCTGCCCGGTACGACCTCGGTTCATTTAGCCAACTTATACTGCTCATGATAGTTGGTGTAGCTGTCTATTCCCTGCTTACGATCGTCGGTTGGCTGCTCAAAGGGCGCCCCGAAAATGCAGAATGGCGACTTGCCAATCTCATCGTGCAGCGTGTCCGCCGCAAGAGTTGAGTCAAATTCGAGTTTCTCGAGTATCGCTAAGGGCTCACGTCTTTGCTAGTTGCTCGTCTCTGCATAGTATTCAGCCAATACCTGCGTGTACTTCGCCATCACCTCCCGGGAATTGATTTTCGCGTCTTTGAGAGGCTTTCCCAGAGCCGATGGATCTGCGTCCCGCAGACTATGCATAGCCTGTCGCTGAGATTCGGATACTTGATAGCCAATTTTTTTCGCGTTGGTTCTGACTTGATTAATCTGCCGGATGCCCTCATGGCGGTCCAACATGAATGTTTCAGATATAAGCTGATCCACGACCTCGGGTCGGCCGATGATATCTTCATACCTGAGAATGCATTTTCTCGGGTAATTTCGAAGCCGCTTCCACACTTCTTCTCCCGCAAGGATGCTCTCGTACCACCTGTCCTCAGCAACGTAGGGAGTATCAGTGTCGTCATCGAGTCGATGAATAGACGCGAGTACGGCACGCGGGTCCCGAATCACCAGGATCACACCCATGTCATGAGAGTTGACCGCCGTAGTCAACTCATCTATATCGCCTTTCCGGTACCAACCGTACGTTCGCTTTGTGACGTAGGTAAATCCGCCTTCAATCATTGAGGACTTCGCAAGTGCGAGTTTCACGCGGAGATCGGGGTAATTCGGCGATGTTTCAGAATTAACCACCCGGACTTTCTTATAGGCAAGCATACAATATTGAAAGAATGTGGTGCCTGACCTGGCGCATCCGATAATATGAATACGGTTAACGCCGCCTAATTTCATTGCAGCTGCGCCAAGATACAGTTTTGCCTTCGAGAACAAGTCTTCTACCTCAGTCTTTGTGGTCTGAGTAAACCGAATCCATAACCCGCGCCAATTTCTCCGCACCCCTTTCTCTGGAATAGTGCATCACGGCCGCCGATGCAGGCTGCCAGCAGTTTCCTGAACGATGGTCGTGAATTGCTTTCACAAGCGTAGTTTGGATGGCGGCCGGATCTTCCAGCTTCGCAACATACGGACAATCCACCTCCAATAGTAACTTGCCAGTGTCGCCATCCGGATCGCATAACCCGAGGATCGGTTTTCCTGTATACAGGTACTCGTACGCTTTAGCCGGTATCTGGTCGTTGCACAGAGCGCCTTGACAGAGTATCAGGATATCCGACCTCAATAGTTCCGCAAAAGCAGAACGATAGTCGATGGAACTCTTGAGACTTACATACTCGCCAATTTCATACCGCTCAATCATTTCCTGATACTCGACCTGATGTCCTGATGCACGAAATACTATCCGGACATTCTTGAGCACGTCAGCGTCATCTTGATGTATCTTCGCAAGAGCCGCAAAAAATGCGTCAGGATTACGCTCCCTTGGGTACATTACGCCACTGTGGAGGAGATTAATCTGATCCGAGTCCGCCTGGTTCTCCGATCTCATTTCCGGTGTACATATGTTCTCGTCGTAACCGTTCTCAACTACACATATGTTTCGCGAGGGCATCTGCGAGTACTTCCCCGAATAGTATTTTTTCGCGCCAGGACTAACCACCACGATACGCTCAGCATTGGAAAACACGGACCGTTCGATAAAGCCAAAAACCGCCTTCATCCGGCGTTCTGACGGATAGTCTCCCTGAACCATCGGGTCCCTGAATTCCGCTATCCATGGTCGCCTCGTCAGCTTCCTCAGAATCAAACCAATCACATGCGCTGAGGCAACCGGGTACGTCGAAAATATCAGCTTGCGATCGTTCCACAGAATATCCCACAAGCCACGAATAACGCCGAACAGAATCCAAGACTGCCAAGGGTCAGGAATCGCCAAGAAACCGAAATATTTCCCCCCAATAGAGAAGTGCTTCTTTGCGTTTAGCCCAAATGCTCGAAGAACCTTTGTGTCCGCGTTTTCCAGGCTCGTGTTTTTTCCATCGATCTGTTCGTAAGCAATCTTATTTACGGTGAGAATGGTTGGACGCCAACCGAAACGACGGAGATATCGTGAAAAAGCGAGCGTCCGGTGCACACCGCTGCTGCCCTGTACCGGCGGGTAGTGAAACGAAATCATGATTACGTTTTTATCCATTCCCGTGCAACTACCTTCGACTCGCCAAAACTGTCCGGACGCGTTCAGCATGTATCTCTGTTAATTGGATGACGATCTCCGGCCTCTGACAATGTTTCGAACGCGCCTCAATATTGCTCGAGCGATCTGCCCAACGAACCTGATAACTACCCAAATAATTGGAACAGTATCGCCTTGACCCACAAATGGAAAAATCGGCGTTTTCCCCCGTGGATGAAAAGACCGGCTACGAAAGCAGTCCAGAGCATACGCGGTCGGATTACGCTCGGTGTCATACCATGCTCTGTCATGCGACGTCGCCACGCTCCTTTGATACTGCCCGTTGTGCTCAAGGGAAAGCTCAAATTCAATCATCGGCATATTCAGCCCTGACTGTATCAATAGATCCACGCAGTATTCGCTTCTTCCAACATTCGGTTCGATCAGGAACAACGCACCATCCGAATCTTTTTTGAATTCTATGGATATGGGCCCGTCGATATTGACATGTCTTGCAAATTGACGACCCAACGCCAGAACTTCACTGTCGTCGTGGCCCTCCAGTATGACTCCCTGACCCATCGCCGGTGGGTAGGACTTGTGCTTTCGACCCGTAAAAAAACCAACCTCGCTACCCTGGTTCCAAATGGCAGAATAGAAAACCAGATTATCATCGCCGCCTGGAATCCAGGTCTGCGCAACAAGTGGCAAATCATGCGTATGATTTCGGACGAATTCCCGCAACGACGACTCGTCCTCAATTCGCTGAACCTTGAAGGTTGATAACGGCTGAACTGGTTTGACGATGCACGGGTAACCCACTCTATCGGTCAACTGCGATACGTCACTCAGATCGCATATCGTCGCCGAAACAGGATGATTTATGCTTATCTTTTCGGCGATTGCGGGCAAACTGTCTTTCTTGAGGAGACTGACAACCTGGTCTGTGGTTCGTGACCAACTTATCAAAAAATATTGGCTGAGACGTGACCAATTCTCGCCAATATTGCGAACCATCCGATCATTGGTTGGAAACAGAACCGCCTTTCCAACTGACCCGAGAGCTGCACCGTAGTTGCACAGAAAATCCGTGAGTTCATCCGAATTTACGACGGACTCTGTGTAAACCTCTGCATACTTGGTATGACAGGCGGGATGCTCCTCTGCCGCAAACGCGATGACACGAACGCCCGCACGCCCGAGCGCCCTGCAGACCGCCAAACCATGAATGCTCATGCCGAGCACAATCGCTATAGCCGGCTCAACACCTTGATCAGCTTTTGCCACGTCGTTATTCATCTATAATTTAGAAGTCCAGTGAGAGCCAGCCGATACCGGTTAACGCTCATCCAGCACCTCCACACTACCGGAGTCTTCAGATACAGTGTCAAATTCCATCAGTTTTGCAACGACAAGCAATAGTCCGACGAACCAAAACCTCGTTTCATACTTCAAATAATCAACGAACAGATCTCCGATGAAAATAGCGCCAAGACTTGCTGCTGTCGCTGCGAATGCATTCGGTATCAGACCCGACTGGATTCGGATCGTGCGCGCCATCGTCAGGATCGAACGTAGAACCCAAAGCACAAAAACTCCATAGAGAATAATTCCGACCAAACCCTGCTCGACGAGCAAGGTCATTATCGTGCTGTGTGACGCCCTTCCTCTGATGCCGGTTTCACCATCCCCTGTAAGATGTTTATCATCCAGGTACATCGGGCTCAATGTGACTGTGCAGCGATGACCACATCCGTTCGGATAGCGCTTGAACATTTGAAACTGCGCTTCAACCAAGACCAGTCGGCCTGCTCCGGTATCTACTCCCTCGACCTCTTCACCGGCCAGAAAAATTGTCTGAATCCGTTCCCAGTAAACCGGGTTGGCCAGCATTGCAACCAACACCAACCCTACAATTGACAGCAACCGTACGTGATTCACGTTTCTCTTCGGTGCCAACATGTTGAAAATGACGCCTGCCACTGCGAGCGCAAGAAACCCGCTCCTGCTGATTGTCGTAATAATCGAATTCATGACGAACGGCATCGAAGCAATTGTCGACAACTTCTCATAAAGCCGACCCGACAAATAAAGTGCTGCTGCAGTCAATACTCCGGTAACCGACTGCAGCGCTGCACTATTTGCCTCATTAATTCCGGGCCCCCCAAACGCCTCAAATCTACCGCCCGTGTACTGAAAAAACGCGAGCAATCCCAAATACAGGCAACCGCCAACATGAGACCAAAGGAACATCCTGAGATGTGCTTCATTCTCAATACACTTATAGATCAGAAACACGAGTAGGACGTATTTTGATGTAGCTACTACCAGCTCTGAATGCATCGCATCATTAAGTGCCCACATAGACTGGATTCCCAACCAGAGCACAAAAAATATGAGAAATTTGACAACTTTGTGGGAGAAAAAGGGCTTGTGCGCATACGATGGTTTGTGCAGCCAAATTGCGAAAAGAGTGACCAACGCCGCGATCAAAGACCATCGAAGTTCCGGCAGAGAGCTCCCCCACCATCTTGATGGCGGGTGAAGGTAAAAGACCGCGACATAGGTTACAAGCCCAAAGATTGGGTGCCGCGCGAGCGCCAGTATGCACCCGCCGAAATAGCCAATCGCGAATATTGCGGCTGTCACTGACCTCCCCTTTGACTGCGCGACTTAATCGTCAATATCTTCGTCCAAGGGTCAACTCACTAAGAGTCGGAGCTAGCCGAACTCCGGAACGTCCAATATGAATTTAGAAAATAATTCACCAGTGTCGCAGGAACTATGCCAACAAGTTGATGAATCTGCGGCGCTGTATCTGGAAGCGCTAAAGAGAGCACTATGAAAGTTGAGTAACTTATCGCCAACGACAATATCGATACTGCATTGAATTTAAGCCCTTTGGTTCGAATTCTATCCGTGGTATCGCGCCACCTGAATGTCCAGAAATTGTTCAACAGGAAATTCGAAATAATGGAAAGCTCGATCGCAATTGGCGAAGCAACGTACTTATTAACGCCGAATTGCAGAAGCAGTGTGAACATACCGAGATTCACGATAATGCCGCTAGCGCCAACAATTGCAAACTTGATGAAGGTGGAGTACGCCTGAAATCTGATCCACCAGGCGCTGACAATGAACTCGAGGATATCTCTAATCCCAAGCTTCGATTCCCCATACCTGCGGTCAACAAAGTCAACAGGCACCTCGACCACCTTGGCACCACCGACCACGGCCGAATGTAGTAACGCGACCTGAAATGCGTAACCCTGAACGTTTATGCTATCCAGGCCAATCTTGCGAATGGTACTGGCCGTAATACACCTGAATCCTGCCGTACAGTCTCGAACCCGGTAAATCCCTGCAACATATCGCGCCACAATGTTGCCGAACACCGAATTCATCTTGCGCCACCAACCCCATTGTTTCGGAATGGTTCCCCCGGGAACGTACCGACTACCGATAACGAAGTCCGCACCAAACTCTATATTGGTCAACAAGCGTGGAATATCAGCAGGATCATGAGAAAAATCTGCGTCCATTTCGAACACAGCGTCTGCGTCTAGCTCATCAAGCGCATGTTGCATACCGCGTATATACGCAGCGCCTAATCCATTCTTTTCGCCCTGCAACAAATAGAGATTCCGCATTTCCACTTGCATATCCAGGACAAGGCTCGCTGTACCATCAGGAGAATTGTCATCGACGATCAATATGCTCATATCGTGATCAATTGAGTCGAACTGGCGCCCTACCGCCTGTACGATCTGAACTATATTTTCCGCTTCATTGAACGTTGGAATAATGATGACAATCTTCATAAAGCTGATCCAGTCTCGGCCGATCGTGACGGTAAGATTCCGTTTTCACTCGCGCGGCTTTTGTTTGCAGATATTCCTACGCGCGCGACGACTTTCGCTGAGTCGTCAAGCGTACTAGCGGGATTTACCCCTCGCAGCGCCTCGCCGCTCGTAGCGAGCCATACCTCGCTTAGTACTCGCAACATTAGTCCAGTGGCACCCCAAAGCTTGTCTTTGTCTTCGGGCACCCAAATATCGCCGTCACGGGCAATCTCGGCAGTGCTCGACGACGCGACGTCTGCCAGGAAGTTTATAGGCGTGGTATTGAATTCTGGCACCAAGTAGAGGTTTGATGAAGTCGTTCCAATATTCGGTACATATACATCTCTCAGCATTGCAAGCATCGCAGTCTGCTGACGAATAGACAGACTATCCCAAGTCTCGCTTCCCAGCCGCTTTCGATACTCGTCCGCGTAGTACTTGGCAACCAACGCCTGGCTTTTCGTTGCAAAATCGAAATCGGCATTTAGTCTGTAGACAGCTGCTCTCCCAAATGAAATCAAATCAACCCGGTGTGTGTCATAAAACCCTTCTGACACTTTCTTCGCTGCCAGCGGCTCATGGTACGGTTTCTTGAGAACACTCCCTTTCAAGGCCAGGAACGATTCTCCCAAGGGGTCCTCTCCATCGAACAACTCCGGAAATTCATGCTCGTACTCAGACAAGACTAGAAACAGGTCCGAGTAAACGCTATTCATGTACGGAGAAATGGCAATATCATAGGTCGCTTTTTGCAGTGCATAACGGAGTTTCAATGCGATTTCGCTGGGCAAGACAGAGTCCAGATACTCTCCCTCTATCAAAGCTACTCGCAATTCACTTTCGACAAACCAGTGAGGCAAGTGTGCCTGCACCAGATCCCGGAACATTTCGCCATTAACCTCTGCAAAGAATGGCATCGGACCACCAGGTGCCTCTCCGTAGAAACTATCGATATAGTTCCAGTGCAATAGCAGGATTGGACTAACATCATACTTTTGCGCGTAGCCAACGATGGTTTGACCAATGGAGATTTCGTCGAATACTGTCGGCCTGTTTAGGCTCACTCTGGCCAATATTGTCGCAATTGCCACCTCGTCCATATTGAAAGATGGATTGGCACGCCGGAATGCCGGCAGACTACCATCATTCTCAAATACAACCAGCGCATTCGATAGCACCTCCTCCTCTGAACTCTCGGAGACGAACGCATCCGCCAGCATTGCAGTTGGCGGGTACTCGAAGAAGACCCACTGTGACATCCACAAAACCAGCACGACGTTGATTGCGCCGAAGTACGGCACGAATCTACTCTTGAAGACCCAACTCTCTGTTCTTCCAACGACGCGCCCAGCCGAATAAACAAACATGAGGAATACGAATGCGGACATGGAAGTGACTACTAGTATTCCTCGAACACCGAGAAGGCTCGTAAGGGGCGCAAATTCGAAGGCGCGCAAATCGAGTAGTACATCGAGGATTATCACAAGTGCAAGCAGTGAAAAAATGGCGATTAGAAGAAATACCAGATTTATCAAGCTTCCGCCGAAACGTCGTTTCGCGCCATTCTTTGACGATAGATGGATTCCCATTGCTTATCCCGTGTTGGCGCCGCAGCCAGTTGGTATTATTACGTTAAGTCTGCCAGACGTTATGGGCAATATTTTCGTCAATCTTGACGCCATTCCGACCTGTATTCCTCTATAATACAAGAAGAACATAGACGTGATTCGAGTTATGGCAGAAATTACTAAACATGTCACAAAAGCAGTTGTGATCTTGCTTGGTCTCGGTTTTTCCGGACAGGCAGCAGCATTTACGTTCTTACCTACTGATCAGGAATTCAACAGCTGGCCTGCGCACTGCAAGGCTGTATATGCGAAGACCAAATTTGGCGAGAACACCAAATTCGTTGCATACGTAACACAGGCACAAAAGGATGATTTACAGCGGCGCGAAGGAGAAGGAATATTTGCGCCACATCACTACTGTGCCGGAATAATCTGGTTGAACCGATATAACGTTGAATCCGACGCGCGATCCAGGGCGTTCATGCTCAAACAAGCTCTAGCAGAAACGCTCTTCACGTATCGACGTTCAAACAAAGAGTCTTCATACTTTGCCGAAATTGCCATTCAACTCGCTTTCATTCAGTACGAGGGAAATGAGGTTGATCAGGCCATGCATACTCTGGAAGATGCGATTATCGCGGCACCTGAGAATGCCATAACCTATTCGGCGCTGGCAATTCTGCAGAGGAGAATCGGCGCGCTGGAAGATGCGAGAGACACGCTTCTCGCTGGTGATTCGAGGACCAAAGGGACGTCTGCCGAAATCAACTATAACCTAGGGCTTATTTGTTTTGAGCTTCAGGAGTTTAGCGAAGCACAAACTTACGCAGATACTGCATATAAGTTGGGCTATCCACTGCAGGGACTCAAAATGAAACTGGCGCGTTTGGCGGAACCTTAGTAGTCGATCTAGCGAAACTAGCGTCAGTCAGGCGTCAAAATTTCAGGTGTTCGGCTTCCAAAGAATTGACTGGTTCTTGTTACCGTCATAGGCCATTCCCCACAACACTCCATGCGTTGAACAACTTCCGACCGTCCATGCACCAGCATCGCCACCTGTCCAGGGCAGATTATGGAATGGGTGAGTAAATGACTCGAGGTTCCAGTTCCGCCCTGCATCTGCACTGGACCAAACCCGGAGCCCAGACCTTTGGGGACCGGCCTCCAGCAAGAGCACCTTTGAGTCGTTTGCTGGATGCAGGACCAACTTACCCCATGGCAATTTGCCATTTGTCGAACCCCGTTGATGGAGCGGTGCTGCGAATAAGGGTGGGGCTGTCGTCGCTAACTTGCCGTCCGATCCTGCTGAGATTGCCATAAAGTTCTTCAATCTGGAGCCAGTACCCACCATTGCAATGTCGAGACCTGGTATGTAAATCGAAGACCCGTTGCTGGTCGCCCAATAGTCTGAACTGGAGCCACCATAGGACTGCAAAGACTCCCATGAATTTGTTGATCTGCGCCATGCCGAAAGTCTTGATTGTCCCCACATGATCAGACCACCGTCACCGCTACCGTACAAGCTAGGGTGGTACGCTATGCCGTTGGCCGGGTTTCCGTTTCGCAACTGAAATCCCGCTGAACTTGTCACCTTCCACGGATTATTGACGGTTCCCTTCCCATCCTCGATCTTCCGATCCATATATCGGACAAATGCACTCTTGGCAAAATCTGAGTAGAAATAATCGCCCCGTTCATGATCAAACGAAATCGTCCAGATATGTCCAGCCTGGCCAGGCACCAAGTCTCGGGTGGTTGATCGCCACGAGTCTGTTTGCTCAGAAAATATCCAGTGTGATGCCGGCCCGCCACTTTGACGCTTAGCCATGAAATGAAACTCACCACGATTAACGTCCCAAAACGCGGTGGACGCCTGCCAGGAAATTCCATAGCTGCCGATTTGGGTCGGCGGTCCCGCAAAAAAACCGAAATCTCCAGCCGACAACGCGCTCGCCACTGCCCGCAGATTTCCAGACGGCCCACAACCCACAACTGGCGCTCCGGAAAGTTGTGGTGCGCAAGGGTCTTCGGACCTTGCTATATCCGGCAAGGTAACAACTGTGGTTACGCCTAACGATCCAATCAGAAACTTTCGCCTTTGCATTAAACTATCACCGAAATCAATTAGAGAGTACGAAGAAGCCGCGAGCCGATTCGGTGCTGGTTAAATCAAGGGGCACGGAATGGCGCTTCTTGAGAAGATAATTTGATCGTACCTTTGCTCCCACCCTCGCTCAGGGTTCGCCGCAACATTGTTCATATACGCGGACGGCTCAAAGGCATTCCAGCCTTGCGCCATGTCTGACTTGAATCGAAATACGAAGTCATTCTTGCTGTAAATCGTCGTGTACTCGGTGTCCCCCGATTCAGCTATCATGATCTCCAATTGCGTATTCTGTGCCTGTATGTCGGACAACGTCGTACCGTGCCGCCCGGCCTTAAGATGAATCAAGACTGTTACCCACTCGTCTAAGGGATAGCAGTAACAATTCGCACAGCTTGTATTGTTTATGCATGAATTGTTGTACGCGCCGCCAGGTTGTTTTATGTGGTCTTGCTTGTTTGCATTCGCCTGGGGGTCCGTCAGAGCCGAATTAAAAGCGCTTCCGAAGTTCGTGTAGGCTCGCAGCTCTCTTTTCCTCAGGGACTGAAGAACGATTTCCTGATTCGGAGTAACGTGCGATGAACCCGTACCAGTAATCCCGATAAACGCAAGCTTGCCATTTGGCTGACCTGAGTCAGAACGCCCACCTGTCATCTTTACTCTAAACTGGATGTAGATCTCGTCACCAAGAAACGACCACCCAGGACGAGACTGGTAATCAGGATGTGCTATAAAGTCATCCTTCCATTTGCCGGTATAGTCTGAATCGTCTTGAACGTTCCACTGGCGCAACGTCGCCCCGGGGTCATCAATTCCTCTGCCATTTGTCGCGCCGGTTAGTGCGGAAAACGGCCTGATCCAACCCGCTTTTGAGGTACCTCCAGCAGGGACAGCTATCTCCATACAACCGCCGCCGGTCAATCCGTCGCTGGTAATTCTGCGACACGAGCCATCGCCCAGGCCTGATACATCATTGCCAATTCCGCCCTGCCACCGAAATCGATTGACTTCCGCATCATTTCTAAAATCATGATAGGCAAGTACGCCAGGGCCAGCAATTCTCGATTGCCAGTCTGCCTCAAGGTCCTCGGGACTACACGAAGTGTTGTTTCGGTTACCCCATTTTGGCGGACAGGGATCTTCAGCACGCAGTGGCGCCGATAACAACAAGCCTGTCGTACTGGCCGCGCCAAGCAAAAACTTTCTTCTCTTCATTCCTCGCCACCATCCCCAAGATGGTCCAAGACCATCGGCAGATCTGATCAGTTGATAAGACTATTTTGCATACAATTCCCGGACGTGCAAGGAACTTCGTCTGCAATTGGAGCTGTCGCGAAATAGCGACAGCATTCCGCAATCTGTACGTCATTATGTCTTACCGCGAATCGGTGTATTTCCATCTCTCAAAGATAGAGGCCAAGCATGGCCCTGGATCAGATAGTGACCATTTCGAAAACACCGTGGCTGACATGATCGACCATAAATATTGGGTTCGACCAAGCTCTCCCGAACGAATCATTCCTTCCGACCGGGAAATCGCAACATACAAGTCATCCATTAGACTGACCCAGCGCTCGCCGGTCCTTTTTTCCACGTCGCTTACATAAGATTCGGGTCGCAACAAGAACGTCAAAAAATCGAAGCCGGATCGCCAGGACAATTCATATTGAACCCACGGTCGTGGGTTGACTTCGATCAAATACATCGCGTTGCTATCAACATCTCTTAGTATCTCAATTTCCGCAATGCCAACCAATTCGAGTGTGCGCACTGTCTTTTCGGCCAGATTACGAACGTCATTGTTATCTGTTGTGGACATGTATGTCCCACCACTACAAAACCGAGCTGATGGACGATCTTTTCTGCAAACCAGAGCCTTCACAGTCCCGCATTTTCGCCGTGCAATACCGACCGAGTACTGTTCAATATTACGTTGCAATAGTGACTCGCAAACTGTCGCAGCCGCCCCAGCTGATGCAAATTTCTCGAGCAATCTTGCCAAAGCCCCCTCGGAACCTAACTCCGTTGCTTTGGGTAGATTGTCGTGGGCTCGGTGACGTGTTACTTCCGGTCGAACAAGGCATGGATATATGACGCCCGCTAAATCACCGCCTGACACATCGAAGTACTGTGGAACGGGGAGATCCTTGGCCTTGCAGAACTCCAAAAACACTGATTTATTCAGGCATGTATTCAGCACCAAGGAATCGGAATGCAAAATCTCAATGTCATGCGATTCCAGCAGATCGCGATTTTCGACAATCCATCTGAGCCAATCATCACTATCAGCAATCAGGACACAGCTTCGCAGTTCGATTATGTGAAGGACGGCGCTCAATAGCTCAGAAGGATCGCCTGACTGGATCAGGTGCTTTTCCGGATACTTTGAGTCGAGGGCAGGTCCTCCCACCGTATCTACAACAACACTCGGAATGCCAAGTGACTGACAGTGCCTGACTAATGCTAGTGCAGTAAGAGTGCTCCCCAATATAACCACTCTTTGGAAATTATTATTCACCGCCTAACGATCAATGTTGTCCAATCGAATGACGTCATCAAATGATTCAGCATCGCGAACTGAGTTAACGACAGCATCTGATATGGCGACGATTGGAGGACGGGGATTGGAGAAATTCATTTGGTTCGGAATGAAATACGCGCCAGCGTCCATGACAGCGATCAAGTCACCTTCATTTACCCGAGGTAGCGAGATATTCTTGGCAATAATGTCGCCTGGATGGCACAACGGACCAAACAAATCATACTTGACGTTGTTGGTACTGCGCATATCACTTGCCAGGTACAGCTGATGCGTCTCCCAGCCCAGTGGCATTGTAATGTTCTTGCCGCCGTCAAGAATCAGATATTCCTTGCCATCAACACCCGGCTTTATGCCTATCACTGAGAGTATTAACGTCTGAGCGCTACTTGTGATCGCTCTGCCTGGTTCCAGTACAACCAATGGTTTCCCGCCGTTGCTACCGTCCAACGATTCAAGCGTCCCAAGTACAGGCGCTAGCGCGGATGCATAGTCAGAAGGATCTGGATTTGAGTTCGGGATCGCTGTTCGCGCCGGATAACCTAGGGAGATCATGCGCAGGTCCCATTCAGTTAACGCCCGAACAGTCGGAACTCCGAAGCCCCCGCCAAGATCAAGATGGTCGATACGAATATCCAGATCATCTTGTAACCGTCTCCTAAATTCCAACAATTCGGTCACAGCTTGGACATACGTTTCGATGCTCTGAATACCTGTCCCCAAATGTAGGTGCAGGCCAACAGGGTCTAAATCCGCATGCTTTCTGATATCCGAAAATGCGGACAAGGCCGCCCCACTTCCAATGCTTAATCCGAATTGAGAAGTCCACCCAACAGATGTGGTCACACGAAGACCAACGCGCTGCTTACGATTGTATTTTCGAGCAAAGCGTGCAATTTTCGCGATCTCCGCGGGACCGTCGATATTGATTAACCCGATTCCCTCCTGTACTCCGAGGTCCAATGCTGCATCACCTTTTCCAGGGCCGTTTAGGATAATTTTTTGCGGCTCCACTTGGAGCTTCAGCGCAAGCCACAGCTCAAAATGAGATATAACTTCCGCTCGAGCGCCTTCTTGTCGTAACACATCTAATACATGCGGGACCGGATTTGTTTTGTAAGAAGTCGCTAAGACTGTATTCGGATATACCGCTTTGAAGCTGTTCAGGAAGTCATGGTAGGTCTGGCGGAGTTTCTTATCGCTGATGACATGGATTGGCGTCCCCAACTTCGCGATGTCATTTACACCAACGCCGTCAATCTGTAACTCGCTCTTTTGATTGACGGCGCACAGCCAATTGGAAGGTGACAACCGGCCAGGTGCACTACCTCCCTTCTTGTGCAAATTCGCGTCCTCACGCAGCATTCTGCGTATGACAGCGTGCTTGACCGCGTTCTTGAGGTACTCAATCACTAGAATGGCTGCGATACAGACGCGCTGATCGCCCCAAAAACTGACGCAGCACCAATGCTTCCATACTGGCTCTTGGTCGAATCAATAGATTCACTTTCTTGAATCTCCACGAACGATATCTGGTGGCGATTGCTCCGAACCATCTACTCTAGCCGTAGACCAGGTCGTATACGTTTGCCCTGAAAACGATTGGACAATGCCGCGCGCACTAGCAAGATTTACCAGGCAAAAATAATACGGAACGCCGATAATGGAATTCAATTCAGTTTTATTTCTAAGTATCGCTCCCAGGAATGCCAAGACGTAAAACAAGAGTTGTAACAACAATAGAACCGTGTAGATACCTCGCGTTCCCAGCAGCAATATATTCATCGCGAACACGGCGACCAGTAAGAACGGCACCAGCCACCGAAACACTTTATGTGACCACATTTTCAATGAGAACAATCCATAGCGAAAAGGATTCAATATGGCCCTATGCGCAACCATCGCTCGCCATGCTCGGTTAACGATTCTGATTTTTCGACGATACTCTTTGTCGAACTCCTCTGCCGTATTTTCGAATGACAGTGCGTCGCGTGTGTAGACACACGAAAATCCTGCCTGAATAACCTGAAGAGGATTCACGAAGTCTGAAAGAGCATCAGCTGGCATGGGGACATACAATGCCCTCCGGACTGCATAAATTGCGCCATCGCCACCAACAACGGACCCCTTGGCGCTTTCCATTTCTTTAATTGCTGTCTCATAACGCCAGTACAACGATTCTGATCGACCCGCTTCCGTTTCAGGTTCATCGTACGCTGCCTCGCCAACCACGGCGCCAACATCGAGATCATTGAAAGGCTTAACAAGCGCCTTTATTGCGCTTCGGTCATACATAGCGTTTGCATCCGAGAATACGACGATGTCACCTTTTGCTTCTGCTACTCCGGCGTTAAGCCCGAGTGTTTTACCACCCCGGTCATTCATTCGTAGCAGCCGGATCTGTGAGCACGCATGCGCTGTAACTATTTCGTCGGTCCCGTCAGATGATGCGTCGGACACCACGATTACTTCCAACATGTCCACGGGGTAATCAAGGTCCGCAGAATTATCAAGCTTTTCTGCAATGCAGCTTTCCTCATTGAAGGCAGAAATTATCAAAGTCACTTTCGGCTGCAAATCTTCACCCCACTCGCGCGGCGGAGTGTTCCTCGTCACCAGCCACAATACGATTGGATAGCCGGCATAAACGTAAATGATAAGGCCACTAACGGCCCAAAATGCGAATTCAATCATGATAGTGTTGCTGGATTCCGTTAGCGTGCAGATTCGAGTTTGCGTATATGTCGATCACCGTCACATGATACGATAGAACCGGCCGTAAATGCTTGACGCGATTCAAGTATTCCCTGTGACGCAGCGCACAGTATCCCGCTTTTGAGGCCAGGAATAGAGGCCAGGAATAGATGAGTAATTTGTTCGTTGTAGTAACCATTGGCAGTAACGGCAAGCTGGACTGCAACCTCGGCGGCTCTGAAGCGAGTGGACCGATCGGAACGCATCAGTTCAATGGCGGAGCGATTGCCATGTCGGGACGCCCGCGGCTGAACGGTGAGAATTTAGCCGCCGCGACCGATGGTCGAATGTTACTAGACCTATACCAAAATCGCGGGCCAGACTTCTTGCTTGGGCTTGAAGGTCATTTCGCGATTGTCCTGTGTAACTTCGATGCCAACAAGATTATTTTCGGAATCGACCGAGCCGGGATCGATCGTCTCGCCTGGGGCTGGACCAGAACCTCTCTGGCAATTGGAACGTCCGCCGAACAAATCGCGACTACAATTTTTGATTCGCCCACGATCAATCAGCAGGCTATCTTCGACTTTACCCTCGGCCACATGGTGGCGGCTCCCAGTACCATCTTTGAGGGCGTGGAGAAACTACTGCCAGGCTCCGCAATTGAGTTTTCCGAAAAGGGGCAACGTCATATTCAATATTGGCAGCCGGATTTCCAGCGTGTTCGCACGAACAACGGAGAGAGTCTCCTCGACGAGGTCCTCCCGACCTTATCCAAAGGAATTTCGCGATCCGGCGTGGACCCATCGACTGGATCGTTTCTCAGCGGCGGACTCGACAGTTCAACGGTGACCGGCCTGTTGACGGAACTGGGCTCATCGTCCGGAAAAGCATTTTCTGTCGGCTTCGGCGTCAGCGAATTCGATGAGCTGGAATTCGCCAGGGTGGCAAGCACTCATTTCGGTTGTGAACATATTGAGTATGAAGTCACACCAGAGGACATTGTGGAGAGCGTGCCACTGATAGCGGCCGCATACGACGAACCGTTTGGCAACTCATCTGCGGTTCCCACGCTCAGCTGCGCTCGTTTGGCGAAGCAACACGGTGTCGATCACCTGTTGGCGGGTGATGGTGGTGACGAGTTATTTGGCGGCAACGAACGCTACGTGAAACAACGAGTTTTCGAGCACTATCAAAGGATTCCACAATTTCTTAGAAATGCGGTGCTGAATCCGGCAGCCGGATGGTTTGATCCGGAAAATTCGCCACTCCCGTTGCGAAAATTTTCCAGTTACGTAAACCAGGCGAATATTTCACTTCCCGAGCGTTACGAAAGCTGGAACCTGATATATCGAGAAGGACCGTCAACCGTGTTTAGTAGCGAATTTTTGTCACAAATTGACTCGCAAGCACCGTTGCAGCGCATGCGCGACGTATGGAATTCCTGCCCTTCTTCGGATCTTCTCGATCAGATGCTCTGGTACGACTGGAAGTATATTCTTGCGGACAACGACTTTCGAAAAGTCACAAAGACCTGTGAACTGGCCGGCGTTCGAGTATCGTTTCCTATGCTTGACCAAGACTTCGTCGATCTGTCAATCAAGATTCCCTCTGCCACGAAAATCAAGAATGGTGAATTACGATCATTCTTCAGACAGGCAGTGGACAATTACTTGCCCAGAGCAATTCTCGGCAAAGAAAAACACGGATTTGGCCTGCCCTTTGGTCAGTGGTTAAAGACCCATGCGGGGTTACAAGAACTCGTTTATGGCAGTCTCACGAAATTGAAGGAGCGGCAGATCGTTGAGCCCGCGTTTATCGACCGAATTGTTGAAGAACACAGAACAGGACATGCATCGTATTACGGATACGCGATTTGGGATCTTGTAATGCTTGAACAGTGGTTTCAACAACGCAACAGCGCAAACCTGTCTGCTTTCTCAGTCTAACGAAAGTATGACCGACCATAAGCACGAATTAGCCCAGTGTCGAACGTCCTTCCTTGTCGCCACCAAGGCCCAATCCTTGGAATACGGAATTGTCTTTCCTTTCTCGTCGCGATTGACCACTCCGTGCTCACAGCGACCTCAAAACCTGCGTGCAACAACATTTCCTCGTGAGTAACGTCAAAGTCTTGCTCAGGAATTCCATTGGGGTAAGCAAATGAAGTCGGCTTGATTCCCGTTACGCGCTCCAACCAGTTTCTGCAGCCGGTAATTTCCGCCATTGCATCGTCTGACGACAACTCCTTCAGAATCGGATGATTGACCGTATGCCCGCCCATATCGAATCCTCTCTCGGCCAGGCTCCTGACCATCTTTGCGGTCATCATGAATCGAGGCGTGTCAGCACTCACATATTTTCTATAGAGTTCCTGAGCTAAATCGAACCGCTGTTCCAGCGCCAGGTACTTGCATCGGCCGAGAAGCTCCCCAACTTGCAAATGTACGTCAGCCGTATCCGGATATGCGACTGCGTTGCGGACGTCCTGCCAAAATTCGGCGAGCTGATTGCCGTTTCTATACGACTCGATAATCAAGTCGTTCCACATTGCGCCTCGTTCGACCGCATCAGTAGCAATAAAAACAGTGGCAGGAACTCCAGCTCGTTCCAGTATTGGAGCAGCAATTTCGTAGTTGTTCGCGTAGCCGTCATCAAAAGTAATACACGCCGCCGCCCGTGGCAACGTGCCGGCACGCAATCGGCGGACGCCATCGCGCAGCGATAAGACCGAGAACTTCGCTGCAATCAACGCGACGTCGGCCTCAAAGAGCCGTATATCCGGTTCGCCGACTCTCAGAGCATCAGTCGTTTCCAATACCTGATGAAAACTAAATACCGCAAGGCGCCCTCGCGAACCATCCGGTGAGAGGACCTTTGCTGTGAGATTCGAGATCGTCGACATCTTAGAACTACGGCTCCTTTCGGCGTTACCTGACAAGCCCCAATTGATGGTAGATCGGCAGGTAGACCTCTGACACGGTTGCCCAACGCCGCTCCTTTCTTACCCAGCTTCGCGCAGTTTGAACCACACGCCGCGTGTCATCAGGATTTCGCAAAATTCGCACGATCGTTTCCACCAATGCAGAATTATCGCCCGAAGGATACTGATATCCTGTCACTTCGTTTTGAACAAGTTCTTGATGGCCGCCAACATCAGAGACAATCACCGGTACTCCCATCGCCATTGCCTCCAGGGGCTTTAGTGGCGTCACCATATCTGTCAAACGCATGCGCTTACGGGGGAACACCATAATGTCGGCGATAGAATAGTACAGCTTGGCCTCAGTAGCGGGAAATCTCCCAGCGAATATGACCTTATCGGCAATTCCCAATTCCCGAGCCAGCGCGCGCAATGCCTCTTCCTGGCGACCGCCACCGGCAAGAAGCAGACGAGCGTTTGGCAAACTCTTCAGGGTGCCGACCATCGCATTGACCAGCGCATCCACGCCTTCCCAATCGAAGAAACTGCCGAAATAGCCGATAACTTTTTTGTCTGTTAATGCGTATCGATCGCGCAAGGCCTCCGCCGCTGTGACATCAGTTTTCTCAAAAAGTACCGACGGCACTGCATTCGGAGCGACATAAATTTTCTCACGGTTGATGCCTCTGTCGATCAGTTCGTGTTTCAAACCCTCACATATTACAACAACCGCCGATGCCGACTTCGCTACGAAGGTCTCCAGCGAACGAGATAGCCGATAGCGCACTGAGCCTTCAGCTGTTGTGCCCTCGGAAACAGCGGCATCTTCCCAGGACGAACGCATCTCGTAAAGTAAGGGAATTCCGTGTCCAAGCGCTGCAAGTCCGTTAAGACAAGGTGAATGGGCATGAAGAACTGAAATATCCACACGTCCCAGTTGGCGGCGAATCTCAGCACGCGTCATCGAAATAGTTCGCAGTTGACCTACAATGCCACTGGTAGACACAGCCGCGTCATTGGGAGTTCGCCAGTAGGTAACTCCATCGATTTCGTCAGTTCGATTACTGCATGCGTCATGTTTCGGTCCTGTTAGTGCAAGGACCGGCATATCCTTCTCAGATAAGGCTCGCAGAATCGAGTGGCTTCGCGACGCATACCCGCTTTGTGCTGGCAGCGAGTGGTCCAACACATGCAAAACCCGTTTCAAGGATCAACGCCAGCCGCAGAGACCACTGCCCCATGTACGCTTTGTTCTGCAATAATATTGTATAGCGCGGTCTGACGCTCGATCATTGGTGCCCAATCGAATCGACGACTATATTTGCGCGTTTCTGATCGATCAATGTTGGTGTTTTGCATATGGTTGATTGTTGAAACAAGCGACTCGACGTTTCGTGCAGCCAGCAACTCGCCCGCCAGAGGACTATCAATAACCTCACGGACTCCACCGACATCCGTCGCCGCTACACGAGTCCCGCAAGCGATGCTCTCCAGAATAACATTTGGCATCCCTTCCCGGCGCGATGGCAGTAGTGTGAAGTCTGCAGCGGAGTAGACCGTTGCCATCTGCGTATGGGGAATCACGCCAAGGAAACGAACACGTTCGGCAACACCTAAGGATCTGGCGAGCGCTCGTAGATTTCCTAATTCTGCGCCTTCTCCAACTACCAGCAATATTGCTGCGGGAAACGACACCAGTGCCTCAATCGCAATAGAATGACCCTTATCAGTGTTTAGATGACCGGCGCTAACCAGGACCAGGCCATCCACTTGATAGGCACTGCGACTCACTGCTCGATCTCTGGGTGAAAACTTCTCGCGATCCACACCATTGGGTATCGCCTCGATCCTCGGCGCCGAAATATCGAAATCCGCTAGTTTTTTGACGAGTGCTTTGGACACCGTAATCAGGGCGCTGGAGCGCTTTGCAGCCCAGCGTATCCAATGCCGCATAACCAGGTTTTGGCATTTGACATTGGCATCGCTACCGCGCGCACTCATCACCACCGGAATTCCCAGCCGGCGCCCGACGATCATCGCCGCGACGCAATCCGGGTACAGAAAATGTGCGTCCAAGACAACCGGGCCGTCAGAATTGCTGAGCAATTCCCTGATTCTTTTCTCTGCTGAATTTGCCCATAACACCGGGTCTATCCAATTCGAAACCTTCGGCAATGTCGGCACTGATATGTATTCCACGTGGATATCAGCACGCTCGCCCGACTCTGCGCCCAGCCTTGTGTCATTAGCATAGCTGAACGGATACTTGGGTCTTAGCGCTACGACCGAGACACTACAATTGTCAGCTATCTTGTTGAGGCGTTCCCGGACGAACACACCGTGCCGCGGCATCGATGCACTTGGATACAAATTTGTAATCGTAATAAGGTGCATGTCAAATGCCAGCTGTATGCTCCGGGGCAGCATTACTTGGCGAACTTCTATCAGCGGATGCTGAATTGTTCAGGAAACCGTCAAACATCAGTAATGCCCACAGTACGGCACTATAGTTTCTACGACCCGAACGGTGGTCTTTGCCAATACGCGCCAGCGCCTCACGATCGAAAATTCCCGATTGTCCAAGCGTTGAGCCATTTAGAATTTCATCCATCCTGTTTTCGAGCGAACCCCTGAACCACATGTCCAGCGGCACAGCGAACCCCATCTTCTTTCTGAAAAGTACCTTTTCTGGAAGCAGCGGCCTCAGAGACTCCTTTAATATGTGTTTTCCTGTTCCACCGCTCAACTTCTGCTCAGTTGAAATGCCGGCGGTCCAGGAAACGAACTCGTGATCCAGGAACGGCACGCGCACTTCCAGACTATGGGCCATACTTGCCCGGTCAACCTTTGTCAGGATGTCACCAGGAAGATATGTCTTGAAATCGAGGTACTGCACCATTCGAAGCGGGTCAGAGAATTTCTTGCCGCTTACACTGCGAGCGAATACCTCGCGAGAACTGTAGCCGCCCAATTGATTCGTGAAGTCTCCTGAAAACATCCAGTGCCGACCTTCTTCCGGAAAAATCGACACGCCATGCAGGTAGGCATCCATACTGCTCCTGGCCAGCGCCTGAAACGTCGTCTTTCCGCGGAACCATCGAGGCGCCCAGTCAAGCTTGGGATAGTGCCGGCCCAACGGCCCGAATATTGTATCGCGAAGCACCTGCGGCAGCATCGATCGAAGCCGTTCTTCCATTGCAAATAGTTTATAACGCCTGTAACCAATAAAATTCTCGTCACCGCCATCTCCCGACAACGCAACCGTGACATGTTTTCGTGCAAGTTCGCATACGCGGTAAGTTGGAATAGCTGAGCTATCAGCATAAGGCTCATCATAGATACCAACGAGCTTTTCAAGAAGCCCGTAATCGGATGCCTTTACAATCTCTTTCTTGTGATCTGTCCCCTTCGCTTCGGCGACCATGTCCGCGTATACAGTCTCATCGTAGCGCTTCTCGTTGAAACCAATTGAACAGGTTTGCACCGGGCTGCTTTGCAACTCGCGAATCATTGCAACGACCGCACTGGAATCAATGCCTCCTGACAGGAACGCACCCAGCGGCACGTCCGAAACAAGCCGCCGATCAACCGCATCTTTGAGATGCCTGCGCAAGTCGTCGCAAGTGTCTGCTAGGGACGCCGCAGTGCGCGGTTCCTCGTCGAGCGATACATCCCAATACTGAACAGGCTCCGGAACCCGCCCACCCCGTTTGGCAAGAAAGTACGTTCCTGGCTCCAGCTTCCTGACCGACTTGTAGATACTCTTTGGCTCTGGGACGTAACCAAAAGTAAAATAGTCTTCGATGGCCGTGGGATCGAGATCACGCGGAACCGCCGGATTACGAACTACAGCCTTTAACTCGGAGCCAAAAACCAGTTGCCCACTGGGCAAACTTGCGTAATAGAGCGGCTTGATACCTATGCGGTCACGCGCCAGAAATAGTGTTTGCCTGTTTCGATCCCAGAGAGCAAACGCGAACATGCCATTGAATCTATCAAGACAAGCCGGTCCCCATTCTTCCCAGGCATGTACGACTACTTCGGTGTCACAGTGCGTTCTGAAAACATGGCCGAGAGCCTGAAGCTCGTGCGCCAAATCTCTGAAATTGTAGATTTCGCCGTTGTAGGTCACGACTACGCTTTCGTCTTCGTTATAGAGCGGTTGTTTACCACCGGCCAGATCGATAATTGACAACCTGCGATGACCGAATCCGACACCCGGCTCGAAGTGAAATCCTTCGCCATCGGGTCCGCGATGCGTCAGCGAGTCATTCATGGCCCGGATAAGGCCCTGATTGACCGCGCTTTGCCCTCCCAAGTCCACGATGCCAGTGATGCCGCACATTATCCGTCGCCCTGCGTTGCCAGTGACTCCAAATAGAGCGCACGATAATTTTCGACCATGCGATCTATGGAAAACAGCGACGATACACGATCTCTTGAAGCCAGACCGTGACGTACGCGACGTTCGGAATCTTGAACGTAGTCACAAATTGCACTGGCAAGGGCCGATCCATCGCCGGGTGGTACGAGCTCCCCGGTGATACCAGCCTCGATAAGCTCCGGGTTTCCACCAGTATTGCTTGCTATTACTGGTAAGCCCGTCGACATCGCCTCGAGAATCGTATTGGAAATACCTTCTCTTAACGAACCGAGCACAAATACATCCATCTTTCGAAGCTGCTCAGGTATGTCATCGCGACTTCCGGTGAGAGTGGCCGCATTGCTTGTTTGCGTATCTGCCAGCACGGACCTCGCCGCTTTCATTAATTCTCCATCGCCCACCATTAACAGGTGTATTGGCAAGCCGGCCAGTCGAAGCTCTGCATACGCATTTATGAGATTTAGCGGATCCTTGATTTCCGAAAACCGCGTAACACTGCCAATGACAACCTCATTTCCATTCGCTGCGGTTGCTTGTGAAGTGCTCGGCCTGAATCGTTGCGTATCGACACCGTTACAGATGTGTTTTACTTTTTGCGGACTGATTCCAATAATATTGATGAGCCAGGATTGAAGATCCTGAGATACAGTGACATAGGTATTGATAAACGGCGTCAGACACCGACGCGCGAGGCGATATTTCCGGTTGACCCCGTCGGGATCGAATACATCCCATCCATGCTCGCCATGAATTCGTATCGGAACCCGCGCAAGAAATGCGACCAGCGCACAATCTATGGTGCCCAGGTTTCTGGTGTGAACGACTTCCGGTTTCAATTTTCTCAGCAATCTGTAAAGCCTTACGTATGCCTTCAAGTCCTTTCCGGGCTTCTTGCCAATTGAAAACACTTCGACATCGTCACGCAAACGTTCCGCAAATTCCGTTGCCTCAGATAATGCTACGACAGCATGTCTCAAGGGTGCGTCGACCAATCCGTTAATTACGTTTACCACACCGTTTTCCAATCCCCCATAATCGAAACGAAAGACTATGTGGACGACCAGCGGCGCAGATATACCCTCCGAATTCTTCAGCGCCACGATAATTCCTTTGCGGCACGCGTCAAACGTGCTCTCGCCGTTGCCTCATCCGAGTCGACGGATGTTTCCAAAACCACGATACGACCTCCGGCTGGCCGTCGCCGAAACATAGCCAACACCTGACGGGCTTTTGCTGTAATCGCACTCGGCGTTCGCGCGCCATCAATTTCATACCAATACCACACGATCGACTCATTCCCGGTTCTCGTATTAGCCACTTCGGCAACGTCCCACGATGAACCATCTGGCATCTCAATCACCTGCCTGCGATGACGACTGAGGCGCCCCCATTCCGGTGGTGTAATCTGATTCGACGAATTTATGAGTTCCTGGCCTTGCGAGGCGCTCGCGTAGGCAGCAACGTAAATATTGACTGTCTTCTCGTCACAATTGAACGCAACGGCATACTCGACCTTGGGGTCATGAAATATCGGGCGCCAAAGATTACGCCACACGCCAGCCGCTCGGCAATCCAGCCTGGGCTCAGACGAGATCGTTTCAAACGGGTTCGCGGAATCTTTTTCTGCAGCAGCGATTAGTTGGGGAGTGCCTACCAGAACAGCTAGCCCCAATACGCCACCGAGCAAGTCTCTAAGCGCTAATTTTCCGACCGGGGTCGACAACTTGCTCGCTGCTCCGCGACTGCCAGACCGCTGCCTGTTTAGTAGAAACAAGAAGATCAATAGTGTGGTTCCAACAGCAACCACCACGCCGAATCTGCCAAAATCCGCTTGCAGCGGCTTCAATGTAATCGCCAACATTATGAGACCGAGCGCAACGATAATCGGCATCGCCGTTTGTACCGGCCGCTCATCCTGGTCGACCGATTCCGCTCTACTGATCGCAACCAACTCCGCGTCGGCATATCGTGCACCGAACCACATGATGGACATCATTACGATGCCAAACAGCATCCAACCGAAATAGATATGATCCCGTCCACCCAGGTATTGCAGATTTGACGCAGACGCAACCGCCATCACAATGTATGCACGAAATGCGTTTGTTACGATAAGAATCAATGCCGTTGCAACCAGCAGAATCGTTCTCTTGGTCCAACTCTTGTAAGTCAGATAGCCATACAATAGGGACAGCATGCCCCCGGCGATCAGGTAGCGAACACCACTGCATACATCAGCGACAACGAAATTTCCTCCGGGCAACGCAATATACTGTCCATCGCGCAGGACCGGTATGCCGGAAATCTTGAGAAGCGCAGTCGACAAGTCAGCCGTAATGACCATCAGGATTGGAACCAACGCGTCTCCAACCGGTGTCGCCATCAAGACAAACATGAGCGGGAACAATAGTCTCGAAACAAACCCGCGGCCCAGAAAGGCCCACACAGCCGCCGGGATCATCCCAAGAGCCGCAGCGTGTTCGATAACCTGGATGCCCGCCAGACGCGAGATTCCCCACACTGCCCCAAGAACTATTAGAGTAATCAGGCCACCGACATCCGGTCGTATTGTCGCAGCTACAAGTTCATGCCGCTTGCGCCAGACAAGGAAGGCAACGATTGGAAATACCAGGATTCCATGGTGGTGATCACCAGTCTGCCACAACTCCCACATTGAACTTAAGCTTAACGCATAGGAGATCGCCCATACCGAAACTATACCTGCAATGAGGACAAGGCGATTGGTTGCAGGATGATCGTACTGTCGTACACTCATGGCATTGCCGGGCGCCGAACTCTTAGGACTGTGAAGGTGCCAACTTAGCATTTCCCGAGATCGCGACATAGACGTGTATCATGGATACCGCCACATCCAATCGGCAGCATATCATCTGACAAGAAAAAACCCGGCTGGTGCCGGGCTTTCTCAGAACAACTTTTCCTTGCTTTAAACGGTGTCTAGACCTTGGTCTTGCGACGGCGAGTAGCCGCGAGACCTAGCAAGCCGATTCCAAACAGAGCCAGCGTGCCCGGCTCAGCGACTTCGCGCTGCAGGTCACGAACGAATACAGATGCATGCGACAATGCCTGAATTCCTCCGTTTCGGTTTGTTGATACACCGAGCGTAGACCAGTTGATTATTCCTGGGGATCCACTCAGCGAGCTCCAGTAATAAATGCTGAAACTACCTGCGGCTTTAAACGAGATAGCGACCTCAATCGGCCAGTCAAAACCACCGTCGCAGATAGAGATTTGCCCGGAGGTACTATTGATTCCGGAGGTCGAAACACAACCACTGCTGTTATTGGTGCTGTCTTTTTCGAGGAAGGTCCAGTTTTCTGCACCAAAAACGTCGTCGTCGTTCAAGATCTGGGTCGCGATATTGCTTGCACCGCCATCCGTGACATCGTTCTCACCAGGCCCCAGATCGTAGGCTCCAACGCAATCCGTGTACCCAGGGTTAAATACGGAGATCGCTCCGCAGTCAGGGTCGTTGGTCAGCGTGTAAGCACTTGCGGGTGCAGACGCTAGCGAGAATACCAGTGCGGCACTAACTGCCAGTAATCGCAGGAATTGTTTGTTCATTGTCTTCTATGCTCCATTGCATTGATGTTGCAAACTCTATTGATAACAAAGCAATTAGCGTGCCAAAACTCTTAACTCATTGAATTATCAATGTTTTTCATATTTCCGTCAACCAGGCTGGTCGAATTTGGTAAAGAATATCGACAACCAGCCTGAGCACTTGAATACGACTGTCGGTGCTGACAGACAACGCCTTTTGTCAATTATGTCATGTAGTTGTGAACCATTGATAATAATGCGCAGAGAAAACCGTCTGCATTCAGCGACAGAATCAACGTTCACGAATTACCATTCCGAATTCAAAAGCTCTTATAAGCATTTGATTTTCAAAGTTAACCTATTGCTGGCATGCAACTTGCTTACTTTACGAGAGTGTGACGCGACTCTCACGATCTCGTGTGAATTGTGTCGACAACGTGATGGATTGCCCACTTTTGGGACTCCAAACACACTGTGTGCGGCAATTGCATTGTTGGGCGTCTGAAAGTAAGTAATAATCAGACAAAGACAAAGGCAAACCCGTTGAAAAGCGGGGACGCAAAGCTTCCGGTCTACGGGATCAACCTAGGACAGCGGGGCTACCTGAAGCAGACTCGGCAAACGCCGACAAAAACTCTTCGAGTACCCGCGTTCATGTTGTTTCCAGGCCGGATCGATTGAAATTCGATTCAGGACTATTAATGAGATTTCAGCCCGTAAGGCCCAGAGTACTCGTACTCCCACTAATTGCTCTGCTAATGGCCGGTTGTTTGACCGAGCGACAACAAGCCGGTTTTGTAGAACCCTCCGGCAATCGTGCGCCCACGATCAACGGTACTCCACCGATCACCGTCGCTGTTGGGCAGGGTTATTCTTTTACGCCAGATGCAACAGATCCTGACGGCGACTCCGTTACCTTTGAAATCCTGAATAGGCCTGCGTGGTCGAGTTTTGATACTGCAACAGGCCGACTCTCCGGGACTCCGGCCAGTGCCGGTAATTTCGCGGACATTCGTATTTCCGCAACAGATGGTCAATTCGACTCGAGCCTCGCAGATTTTTCTATCACTGTTACCGACGTTACCAATCCACCAACGAATTCAGCACCAAGCATTAGCGGGAATCCGTCGGCAACAGCCAAGGTTGGAGAAGCCTACTCCTTCACTCCGATTGCCGCGGATGCGGACGGCGACACTCTGACATTCGGAATATCAAACAAGCCTGTTTGGGCCGCCTTCGATTCTGCAACAGGCGAATTATCGGGCACACCGACCACCGGTACGGCTGGTAACTACGCGAATATCCTTATTTCGGTGTCAGACGGGCAAGAAAGCGACAGCCTTGCTGTATTTAGCATAAATGTTACCGACGATTCGGGCACACCGACCAACAACGCGCCGGTCATCAGCGGCAACCCGGCAACAAGTGTCCTGGTTGGACAGAATTACTCATTTACACCGGCAGCAACTGACGCAGATGGCGATACATTGACTTTCAGTATCTCAAATAAGCCGGCGTGGGCAATTTTTGACTCCGTGACTGGACAGCTTTCTGGTACGCCGACAAATGCTGGCAATTTTCCAGGAATTCAAATCACGGTGACAGACGGGCAGGATAGTGCCAGCCTTGCTGAATTCGCGATAAGCGCACAATCGGGCAATTCTTCGCCCGTAATTGGTGGAAACCCGTCGACAAGTGTCAAGGTTGGCGAGGCCTATTCCTTTACACCTACCTCGTCCGATGCCGACGGCGACACACTTATTTTCAGCATCGCAAACAAGCCGGGTTGGGCAAACTTCAATTCGGGAACGGGACGATTGTTCGGCACGCCGGGAGACGGTGACGTCGGAAGTTTCACCGGAATTGTTATTTCTGTATCCGATGGAAGTTCGAGTACCAGTCTTCCGGGATTCCAGATTGACGTTACCCAGGTGGCATTGAAATCAACAACATTGAACTGGACTGCACCGACGCAGAATGAGGATGGATCAGCGCTGTCTGATTTGACCCAATTTAAGATTTATTACGGAACTTCATCCCGTAACTACACCAGTGAAATCGTCATCAACAACCCTGGCGTTACAACGTACTTGGTCGATAACCTGACACCAGACACTTACTATTTCGTAGCGACGGCAATTAATTCTTCCGGTGAAGAAAGTCGATTTTCCGGTGAATTGGTCCGGGATCTGAACTAGACAGTCAGCTGGTTACGCCGCTTTGCAGCGCCCAGTTAGCTCCTCCGCAACATCCTCATGACTATCACCGTCAAGGAACATGCGCGACCAAATCTCAAGGTTGATGAGGACCAGAATGAGGTCAGTGTAGTCTTCCCGGCTACGATCATGGTCTGCGCAAACCCGCGCGACAGCGTCTGGATCAAATAGGCCCCGATTCTTGATGGTCTCTTTGTTGAGCAAGACGTTTCGAACGGCCGCCAGCTCATTCTTAAACCAGGCCCCAACAGGGGCACCGAAACCCCGTTTCCTGCGATTAATGACCTCATCCGGGAGCAGGTCCTGCAATGCATCCTTTAGCAACCCTTTGAGTCGACCATTTGGCAACTTGTGATGCGCTGGAATCGTCGCTGCCAGCTCTACGAGTTTGTGATCAAGAAACGGTACCCTGCATTCAATGCTCACGGCCATACTCATTTTGTCGGTAAGGAGCAGCAGATTCTCAGACAACTGGGTCTGATGGTCTATGCGAAACAACCTCAGGAGTTCATCTGTACTAGATTCCTCCGAAGCTATTCGGGCGAACCCACCTGACGATTGTGGACTGTCCCGGAATAGTTCATCGACTACCTGGTCACTGCATATTGCAAGGAAGAATCGATAGCGTTCACGCCAATCCATTTGATTAGCCTGTATGAAACGTTTCGTATACCGCGCCAGATCCATTATTCGGTTTTGACGTCCGCTAGGCATAAGTTGGGCGATTTTTGGCAATATTCGACGACGAGCCCAAGCCGGAATTTTTCGATAGGCGTTGTTGTAATGATCGCCAAGATACCGGGTGTAGCCGGCAAACAGTTCATCACCGCCAACACCCGACAATATGACCTTCACAGATTCCGCTGCAAGTTCCGATACGAGGTAAGTCGTCGTAATAGCGCTGTCAGAGATTGGTTCTTCGAGATGCCAAATCAGTTTAGGCAAAAGCTCAGCCACATTCGGTTGAACTTCAATTTCTCGATGTTTTGTTCCAATCTGATCAGCAACGAGTTTTGCAAAAGGCAGCTCATTGTAATATTCCGCTACCTGACTGCCACCGTAACCAATGCTATAGGTGCTGACCGGCTGATCGCTGGCCCCGGCCATCAATGAGACTACCGCGCTGGAATCAATACCGCCGCTAAGAAATGCACCCACCGGCACGTCACTGATCATGTGGTCGCGAATTGCTCGCCCCAGTTCTTCGCGGACTCGTTCGACCCAGTCCTCATAGTGCAGACTCTCATCAACGACTCGTGGTGGTGACCAATATTGGTGTAACGAAACTTGACCTTTTCTCCAGAACATCGCCGTGCCTGGGGGAAGTTTCTGAATACCCTCAAAAATTGTGTCTGGTGCCACCGCGTAGCCAATACTTGCGTAATCCAGTAATGCCTTCTGATCTATCTTCGCGCTCATGCCCGGCAATGTCAGGATCGACTTCGCTTCCGACGCGAATGCGAGACAACCGGCCCCCTGCCAATAGTAGATGGGCTTAATTCCTACTCGATCGCGGGCGATGATGAGCTGTTCCCGCCGGGCGTCCCACAGAGCCATTCCAAACATGCCTTCAAGGTGTTCCAGAAACGAATCGCCAAATTCCTGGTACAGATGTACAATTACTTCAGTATCACTTTCGGATTTGAACGTGTAGCCACGCTCCTGCAGCATTCGCCGAAGCTTCCTGAAGTTGTAGATTTCTCCGTTGTTTACAACCCAGATTGTTCCATCGCTGTTCGAAACAGGCTGCTGACCATTCTCCAGATCAATTATTGCAAGCCGACGCATTCCCAGAATGACATTATTCGCATCAAAGAATCCTTCGTCGTCGGGACCACGGTGAATCATTGCGTTTGCCATCCGCCGCACATCATCGACGCAGAAACTATGTCGATTTTCGGATTGTGCAATGCCGACGATTCCGCACATATCAGGGCAGGTGGCGTACGATACGTGGACCGACAATATTGGCAACCGAAACTGGCACCCACCGCCAAAGTCTTGTTGCAAATTGATACTTTGGATTGTCCGGATTTAACTTCGGTATCTCCGTACCGCGTAGTAAAGAGTAATACCAATAGAGCTGTTGAGGTTCAGCGCCCCACTGTTTCTTAAATTGAAACGTTCCGGCATCTTTACTTGATCTTCCGAAATCGAAAACACTACAACCATCGCGTATCGCGGATTGCAAAACAGACCAATACAGAAGCATGTTTGTGGAATAGCGATTGAATTCCCGCAGTGAGGACGCCGATGGAATTTCCATCGTATTCCGATATCTGATTGTCATACCGGCTGCGACTGCTTTACCCGACAAATAAACGACATGCAGTCGCGCTGCTTCTGGAAATTTTTCACAAATATTGGTGAAAAGCCGTTTCGATTGAACTGGCGTGCCAAGATCTCTCATGTTGCGGGAAAAGACGGCGTAAAAATCATTGACCAACTCCGTTCCACCCTCAACGCAAGTGGCACCTTCCTTAGTGGGCCTGCGAATCTGCGATCTCAACTTTGGTTTGAACTCCTGCCAAAGATCTTCCGAACTCTGCGGAAGCGACAGACGCATCGCCACCTTGTCATCTCGAAATGGCAGGTTAACGAAATTTCGATCGCGATGACGTAGTTCTACATGATCTGCGTCCAGTCTGGTCGCGAGTTCCGTCGCGCTGTCGGTCAGCGCCTCACGAGACTCGTCGTCGTCAGCAAGAACGCCGACGTAGTTCAGGCAGGGCAACGACACCAGAAAACTGCCAAACAGCCAGCTTTTCAGATGAGCTAACGGCAAGATTCCAGTGGTCTGGCCTGAATGGTTTTGCGTTCTAAGGTAGTACGTCGTACAGCCGATTGCGTCTTCCAGGACGTGTCGCCAGGGGTACAAGTGATAAATTTCCGCGAGATCGCTGGCATTCACATAATTATCCCAATCGACGCAATCGGAATCTTCAATTTGACTGACGAAAATCTCAGTCACGCCGGAACATCCAGAAATATCTCATCCATTCGCCCCCAGCTAAATCTGTTCAGCATCGTATTAAGGCGCCCCTCAAAACGGTGCAAATTGAGATAGTGTCGGAATCGAGACTTCGCTGTTGCTTCCTGCATTCGTGGTTGCTCCGGGTCAAGCTCCCACGGGTGGAAATAAAAGACATAGGGGTGCCGCGATGCTTTCTCATGACACCGGATCAAGTACTTGGAGAAAGCCAATGGATACAGACGAAAATATCCGCCACCGGCTGCAGGTATATTTCGACCAAGAATGCGCGCTGTGCTTGCAGGGACTTCCAGTAACGAACCATTTGCGACCAAGTGCGGGTAGCGCGGCGCGTCGGGCACGCCGAAGTGGTCATGACTAATCGGATAGATACTCGAACTGTATTTGTAACCAGCCTCGACCAGAACGTCATGTGCCCAGGGCGTGCGACTATCGACCGACCAACTTGCGGCGCGATATCCGACTACCTGAACACCAGAAATATCCTCAAGGAGTTTGCGAGAATCTGCCGCGTCCAGCAGAAACTCCCGGCTGCTTTGTGTCCAGACCCGAGAATGCTGCATGCCGTGACTTGCAATCTCATGCCCCTGATCTGCAATTTGCCGCAGCAATTCAGGATATTTTTGCGCCACCCAGCCTAGCGTGAAAAATGTGCCGCGAACGTTATGCGAATCCAGTAGCTCAAGCGTCTTTTCGATATTCCTGGGAATTCTGCATTCAAGTTCAGCCCAACGAGAACGTGGTACCAAACCTTCGAACGCAGAGACCTGAAAGTAGTCTTCCACGTCACACGTCATCGCATGCACTCGCGACTTTTGCATCGATGCAGGCATGATTATTGAGTCGTGAACGTAAAGTACACAGAAACCACGTTGTTTTCGTAGTCCCGGCTGGTTGAGGCGCCTCCTCTGGGGCGCTGTTCACTGTATGCATATTCCGCGGAAATTTCTGTGCGCGCACCCAAATCGTAGCCAAGATTCAAGCGAAGGTTTCGGAATTCCGCACGACCATCGCTACCAGACTCGGTTCTAAACTGTGCGCCAGACAAGGTTATCTTGCTCCGTGTCCCAGCTTCCCATTTGAAATTCGCGCGCACGCCACGCTGGCTTTCGTCCTCAAGTGGGGTCCCATCCGCTAACAAGCGGCCGGACCGATCATTATCAAAAAATACGATCTGCAGTCCGCTACGGCGGAAATCCAGTGACAAATCCCATCGCATTGTCTTGGAAATATAACGCTCAGATTGACCTGGTTCGCTCAGAAATTCATCAATATCGTCAGGATTGATGACACTTTGGCGACCGCCGCTATTATCAAAGCCAGTCGTAGACGGTGACTCGTTATAATTCAGTGACGTACTGCCACGCTCAAATTCCAATTCGAGCATCCCCCGCCAGGACGAACCGAAGCTTCGCTCACCGCCCGCAAACTCTGCAGAAACGTTGTCACCGGATTTATGCGCGAAGCCAACCTCCCAGAAAGGGTCCTCCAATTCCGGATCAAACGGCTCGTCCCAGGCACTCTCAACACCCGACACCCCAAAAAGTCGTAGAGTCCGATTCGCCCAAAAACCCAATTCCGCGCTCGCTTGTCGATACTCAAATTCATTTGATAATTCATATTCTGTCTTACGCATGTTGTAGCGCAATGCCCATGTCAATCCCTGGCCAGCATTATAATTTTCAATCGAAACGCGAGCGTCGTGGTTATTGTCATCCTGGACACCTGGATCGTCGAATTTTCCTTCCGAGTATCTGTAATCAGCAAACAGAGTAACCGTGCGACCCAGAGACAAATCCAATTGAGGACGAACATATAGCTCACTGCGGTCAATAAAACTGCCTGACAACGGCAATCGGCCCGGTACAGTACCTTCGTCCGGCTGTTTCAAAACCTGCATCTGCAACGCGCCCAATTCTACTGCCAGGTTTTCGTCCCAGGCCTTTCCGATAATGCTTGCTTCTCCCATGTGGTAGGTAGACGTAGTATCAAATTCGTCATATTTGAACCAGTCAAACCGATATCGCAAATTTGCATCCAGATTCGGCGACTCATGATCGAAAGTGATCCACGGTGACGCAGTGAATACGATGTCGTCCACCTCGTCAGGTGTTGGGTCGAGGAATACGTTGTCTGTCGACGAGATGCCAAGTCGTACCCCAACCTCGACCTCCGCTGCCATACTTGCAGAGGTGCTGAGTGCGATACAAGAGACGAGCGCGAAAAATCGGCACACACTATTTTTCTTCGTTAAAACCATAGTGACCGTAACCACCCCCATAGTAGCCACCTTCTTGCGTATACGAGCTTTTATTCAGTATTGCATTTATAGCTTTGTCGGGGTCCAACAGATCCAGCGCCGACTGAATTTGTTCATTCGTCGTCTTGCCGCTTTCAATGACAAGGGCTACCTGACCCGCCTGTCGCGCAACGGCATGTGCCTCGCTGGTAATCAGAAGTGGTGGAGAATCCATCACAACCAGGCGATCCGAGTATCGCGTCGCCAACTCATGAGTCACCTCCGCCATTCTATCGCTAGCCAATAACTCGGTAGACTGAGTATGTTTACGGCCAGCAGGCAGAACCTGGATATCATTCAGATCAGTTCGAACAAGTACATCCTCTATTGGGATAGTCTCGTCCTCCAGAATATCGATCAGCCCCGGTCGGTCGGTCAGTCCGAAAGCCGTACTTATATGCGGTTTGGCCACGTCCGCATCGACAAGCAATACGGTTAATTCCCGTTCCAGCGAAATGCTTGCGGCGAGGTTTACAGAGCAGAAAGTCTTTCCTGCTCCGGGCAGCGGGCTGGCTACCATGATCAAATTCATGTGCTCGTCAAATTGAGCCTGATTAGCCGCATTATCAATCAAAGGTCTCTTGATTCGCCGAAACTCATCCGCCACAGGAATTGCCTGGTCGAGCGGTGCCAGTAAACCCCGACTGATTAGATCCGCCTCTTCGAGGTGGTGCTTCTCACCTTGAATATCGATCTTCTTCGTCCGGGCAATTGGTATGACCGACTCAGGGCGACGCCTGCCAGATCCTGATTTGCCGGGTAATTTCTTTACCTTGTCGGCGTCATCCTGCTTTTGCAACTTTCGCAATGCTTTTTGAATCTTACTCACAGCAAGCCACCTCCGATAAGCTCCTCCGCCATTCGGGAGATTTGCGGCTGCAAAACAATTACCAATACGGTCATAACTAACAGTGCAATGTTCGCGCCTGCCCATGCAATAGTCTTGCGTCGCCGTACCCCAAGTTGCTGCAGCGACAGAATCATGCTGACGCTACCCAAAACTGGCAGCCCGGTAGCTTTTCGAATCGCATGGCGTGTAAAAAATACCGGCTGGAGCTGGTTCAAGCCAAATGCAACAGCCAGGCCAAATGCCAATGCGGCGATCAGCACTGCAATGAGAAGAAACGGTCGATTGGGGGAGACCGGCCGAGCGGCGGCAAATGGCGGCTCAAGAATGTTGAATTGCACCTGATCGGTCACTGGGTCCAGGCGTTTCTTTGACTGTAGTGTCTCCCAACGACGCAAGAGTTCCTGATGTCTAACCTCAACAACCGAATAATCGCGGTTCAGCTTCTTCAGCTCGGTCTCTACGACGGCAATATTATCTACATCGGCCCGTAACTGTGCGACGCGCCGTTGCCGCGAATTGTATTCCTCCTGCAAAGCCGCCATCTCCACATTGGCGTCGCTTAGCTGAAGCCTGAGGTTCTGGTAAACCGGATTTGCATCCAATGTCTGGGTATCGGGATTGACGACGGGCACAATGCCGCCCATTGCTTCGCGTTCCATCGCGCACTCTGATTCCAACTGGGCAATTGTCTCTCTGAGCATGACGATTCGAGGATGCTTGTCAGTGAAGTCAACCTGTAATGCAGATAGTTGCATTTTCAGGTCTGAAACATTCGCAGCTTTCGAACAGCCGGCCGCTGCCTGCGCCGGCGTCGACGGCATTAGACCGAATACCGGCTCTTCACCTTCCAACTGGCGACTAATTTCGTCGCGTCGCTGTCGCAACTGCCGCAGCTTGCGATTGGTGTCACCAACACCTGCCAACGCTCCCTGCAAGCGAGTGTAATAGTCTGTTCCATCATTTGGCATGTAACCCAGATTTTCCTTCTTGAAATTCGCGAGCGTCGCCTCTGCTTCGATGAGTCGCCTTTCATGATCTCTAATTTCTGATTGAAGAGCCCGCTCTGTAAGGTCCGCATCGTCGCCCTGAGCACCAAGCGATGATTCCATAAACGTATTCAGAAGCGCAGAAACAACCTCGGTGGCCTTCGCACGATTCTGGTCTTGATAGACAATGCTGAAAATATTGTCCCGTCCACCTCGAATACGAACTCGTTGTTGCAGGCTCGTTATGAGCAACTCCATTTGCTGTGGAGTTTCGGCACGCAAATCCAGGTCAGTGTCTCGAGCGACGACAGCAAGGTTTGGGCGTGTCAGAAGAGCACGGCTGACAAGGTCAACCTCATCCATCAAATTCTCGCTCACCGTCAGACCCTTGGTGAGCACCGGCAGTAAGCTGTTCGTATCTACGGACACTTGTGCCGACGCTTCGTACACGTCAGGCATCTTATAAACACTTACCCAGCCCGCAATCGCGACCAACCAGGCGACGATGACAAACTGCCACCGATAACGCCACATACCACGCAAGTGGTCGAGGATTTCGGCAATTATTTCTTGTAAATTCATTCGCTTGGTCTCAAAGGAATGACTGCGGAATGATCAAAACATCGCCGGGAAGGACGCCGATATTTTCATCGATGTCGCCGTCGTTGAGCAGATCATCCAGCCGAACCCGGATTTCAATCTCACCGTCGCTCGTCTTGCGAATCAACTTTGCTCTGTTCCCAGCTGCAAATTCGCCCAGACCACCGACCTCTATCATGACATCCAAAATTGTCATTCCTTGCTTATATTGTAGCGCCTTGGGCTCAATGGCCTGGCCAACCACCCTGATTTGCTGAACGCCATCTCCGACAAAACCCTGCATGATTACAGTAACAACGGGCGATCTTACGTATTCTTTCAAAACCTCTTCGATATCACGAGCCAGCTGTGTCGGTGTACGACTAGCTGCCTGCAGGTCCTCCACCAGCGGCGTTGAGATTTTGCCGTCCGGCCGAACCTGTACCGTAGTCGAAAGATCAGCATGATCCCAAACGAATATATCGAGTGAGTCTCCGGGTCCGATTGAATACTCTGCTTCTTCATCAGTGGAGCCCTGACTGATCTCAGCCGCAGAATAACTTGGCCGTTGCGAGCCACATGCGGTGAATTGTAATAACGCCAAAACGATCAACAAGAATCTAATTTGCAATGACCCCACCATTCTACCCTTCCTTATCTTGCAGCTTATCGAGCAGTTGTTTGGCCTCGTCACGACTAGCGAATTCTTCGCCAGTAGCGATGACATCTTGCAAGACCCGCAATGCGTCACCACCTTTGCCCTGCTTCGACAGTGCCACAGCGTAGTGATACCGCACCTCTGCTCGACCTCTGGATAGCTGTACCGCTTGTTGCAGAACGTCCACAGCTTCGTCGACATTGCCGTCTTCAAGTAATATCCACCCCAACGTATCAGCAACGGCGCCACTCTCCGGCATTTGAGAAAGCGCAAGGCGCGCAGTCTGTGTCGCTCGGCCATCGCCGGCAAGATAATAAACCCAGGCCAGGTTATTTAGCGCAGCGGTATTGTGTGGATCCTGCGAAACCACCGTCTCATATTCAGCAGCAGCTGCATCGTACTCATTGTCGCGTTGCAATGCTTGCGCCAATGCCATCCTGAAATCGCTATCCAATGGGCGCTCGGCCAGATAAGCCTCCAACGGCGCATTCTTGTCCGCGTGCGATTGCTGAGACCTCAGGGCGTGTGCACGAAAAGCGTGATTTCTCTCAATGCCTTTGGAAAATGCTCGGTCGTAAGCAGCAATTGCCTGGTCAATATTACTGCCTTTCACATGCACTTCAGCCTCCAGTGCGTATGGAGTTGGATCGTTCGGATACCGCCTCTGGAGCGACTTGGCTATTCGCATTGCTTCATCATGTTTATTCGCTTCCATCTTCAACAATGCTAGCGAAATAGCTGATGGAATATGCTCCAAATAGGACGACGTATCGTCTTGCAAGGTCTGTTCTGCCTGTTCAGTATCACCGGCCAATTGCAGTGAATTGGCGAGGTTGACCCTGGCTTCAGCGTTAGTGGGCTCGATTTCCAGGGCCGCCCTGAATGCGCGAACAGCGCCATCCAAGTCCTGACGACTAATGCGTGTTTTGCCCAATAGTGTCTGCAACTCGACCGATGCCGGGTCGACCTGCAATGCCTCTAAGAGTACTTCTTCCGCCTGCTCGACTTCCCCGGTGGCCAATAGAATGCTCGCGAGCGCTGCTCGCGGAGCGGTAGATGTGTCGTCAATTTCACGAATTTTCTGTAGCCAGTCCTGAGCAAGGTCGAGGTCTTCACCTCTAGCTGCCAGACGGGCAAGCGCAAACATAGCCCACGTAGCATCGGGATGCTGTGCCAGAACCGCTTTATAACGATCTTGCGCTAACGACGAACGTCCGTTTGATTCGTCGATTGCCGCAAGGTACCGCTGTGCCGTCAGGTTTCCGGATTGAATCTTAAGTGAGTCTTCGAAGCTTTTCCGGGCATTGGCCATGTCGCTGCGATTGAGCTGCACTGTACCGAGCAAATTGTGCGCCTCAAAGCTCGCAGGCCATTTTTCAACAAGTTGCTGCGCCGCAAGCAAGCCTCGATCCAGTTCTCCGTCTATTAAGATTGACAACGCCGCAAACAGGTCACGGCGCAATTCATTCTCTTTCGATGCGCTGACGTCCATACTGCCAAGCAACTCACTCAACTCGCGCGACCGGCCTGCCTGCAACAATGCCATTGCGTATTCGAACTTGAGTTCGGCATTCTCGGGCAACTCTTCGGAACTACGCCGCAGGAAATCCAAAGCTGTATCAGTGTCGCCCTGCTTCAGGCGCGCGCGCGCAACTATTGCAAGATCTCTTGGATCAACAACTTGTCTTGATATCAGTGGCCGCAGCGTTTCTTCAGCCTCATCGAGCTCATCCATCCGCAGACGCGCTTCAGCCAACAATCGCCTGGCATCATCATTGTCGGGTGTCGCCGCCACCACCGACGATAAATACATTTCAGCCTGGGAAAGATTGCCGCCTTCCAGATGCACGGCACCCAGCCATAGCTGTGCCGGCTTGTAGTCAGGCGCATTGCGCAATACCACCTGCAGTTGCTGTTGAGCCGCACCCCAATCCTCGTCCAAGTACGCAACACGAGACACCAACATCATCGACCGCAATGAATTAGGTGCAGTCGCTTCCAGCTTATTGACGGTCTCTCGAGCCTCATCAAATCGCTGCATCGCGAGCTGACTTTCTGCCAGGCCGGCAAGAGCAGACAAACGGCTATGCCTGTCTCCTTGTTGCATCGCAAGTTTATTAGCAACTTCGAAATTTGCCAGAGCGCTCTCGGTATCACCAAAAAGGAAATTTGATTCACCGGATGCCAGCCAGCCCCGGATATTTTCAGGATAAGTTGCGATTATTCGATCGAGCATTGCACGCGCCTGCCCGAAATTTTGCTCCATGGCATATGACGACGCAATGCCAAGCTGAGCGGCCACACTCTCCGGGGCATCTTTCAATACTTCGGTATAAAGATCTCTGGCAGCTTCGGTTTCACCTACACCCGCGAATGCATCTGCCCGAATCAGCAACATCGACTGTCGATCATCGCCAACGTGCGAATCCGACTGAACGTCATCAACAATCTGCTGATACTTCTCCTGCAGCAGCAGTGAGGTCGCAAGCGCCACCTCGATGTCTTCAAACCGGGCGCCCAGACTAACCGCCCTGCGCAACTCTTTTTCCGCCGAAGCTCCATCGCCAAGCTGTACTGACGCCAGACCAAGCAACAATCGGCCACGCACACTGTCCGGCTCGTCACGCAGAACATCTTTCGCCTCGATAATCGCGGTTCTGTAGTCGCCGTTCGTCAATGCAGCTTCGCCACGAAGCAACCTGTCCTCATTGTCCATTGCCAGGCCGCAGGCACCGGCAGTCAATGCGAGAAACAAAATAATTATTAACTTAGACATAGGACCTTATGCTTGATTTCTGTTTCAATTGTATGTCGATCTTGTTGTTTTTTCAGCAAAATCAGGCATTGAAGCATTGCCAATCCGACGTGATTTGATTCGTCGTTCACAGGAGTGAAAAAACGCAGCTATCTGCTTGAGTTTACACGGGTTCTAGCTGGAAGGGACGCTGTCCGGGGTCGGACCCCGATTTTGTGACCTGCGTCACATCCTCGAATGCGCTGTGGGTAGCGTTAGCGTGCAGGTGGTCCCTGAGTTCGGTTTGCTAACATATGTAAGATCGCCGCCAAGATTGCGTGCCAACTCTCGTGCCTGGTAAACACCGATGCCCATTCCCTTGCTGCCCTTGGTGGAATCAAATGGCCTGAACAGGCGCTCCCGCATGAATTCCTGGGTCATTCCGGCGCCGTTGTCTTCAATCTGAATCATTGAATTGACACCGTTGTCGGAAATCGCGACCAGAACTTTTCCATCATCCGCGCAGGCATCCTGCGCATTTCGAATCAAGTGAGTCAAAACCAAGACAAACTCGTCGTGATTCACAGAAACTGAAGCGTCCGTACCATTTAATTGTAACTCAGGTACTGGATCGCGACCGCTACAGCGGTCTACGGCGGCGGACGCCAGAAAACGTAGTTCGATCGTTCGCGTCGCAGAATTCGCCGGTCCTTGCCTCAGTCGCTCCATTGCGCGCTTCATACGGTCGACCGAGCCCGCGATCGTCTTGATCGCATCATCGACAAAATCCGGGTTTCGTCTGTGCTTCTCAGCATTTGCAACGATTAATGATTGCTGTGCAATCAAGTTATTCATGTCATGCATCAGAAACGCCGTCAGCTTATGGTAGGTCTCAAACTGCTGCGCCTCGGTCAACATTCTATCGGCCAGTGACTGAGCGATATGTACAGCTGAATGATTCGCGACTGTCTTGAGCAGATCACGATCCTCGTAATTCAATCGGGGAGGCCCTGCTGCCTCTGTCAGCATTATCAGCCCGATCATTTGCCGCCCAAACATGAGCGGAATGAACAGCCATGCTCGATGCTGTTCGAGTACCCAATCGGGCATCTGCAAGTCAGTATAAATACCCGGGCTCCGATTGTACTCGGCAAGATCTATGAGCCAATTCTCTCGTATCATGAAAGATATTATCGGATCTTCAAATTCGATATCCGGGATGTCTCCGTCATAGTTATAACGCGCATCTTCCAGGAATTTCGTATCCGCCCCGCTTTTTACCCAAAGCACACCGGACAGACTTCCAACAACCTGAGCAACGGCTTTTACTGCAACAGTCCTTGTTGAGCTCTCTTGAAATTCTCCCAGCGTTGCGATCAGCCGCATCCATTCTTCACGGTAGTCGTATTTATTGTGAAAAAAGTGTTTGTTGAGAAAAACTTTCAGCTGTGCACGTAACGTGCTTGAAAACAGCAAGATCATCAGAACAAGAGCAGCTCCGGCGAAAAACACAATGCGTGACAGCGTGCCCCATGAGCCACCGAAACGCATCAACAGGTACCCCCCCAGACTCATCATCAACAGGTACGCACCTACCGCCACAAGACTAGTGGAATAGAACACCACCTGCCTCGACACAAATATCCGCAGCTCCCAATCCGGATTGCGACGCGCTGCTACTGCAATTGCCGGGACAAACAAGAGGTTTATGGCTCCTCTTGCATTCCATGTCGTGGCATCAATACCACCAAGCAACACGGCTTGTGAATACAGGAACATGTCAAAAGCGAAGATTCCACCTAACCCCAGAACAAGCGGTTTTAAAGCCCAGCGCGTCTCAATAGGTGAGTTTCTGTACAGCTGCTCGATCAGCATGAGGCCAGCCAATGCCATTGCCAGACCCCCAACAAAAAATGATTGTCCGACGCCTGCAGTTCCACCGAACCATCGATACTCTACCCATGCGACAGCACCCACGGCGAATGTCGCGACACAGGTCAATAATGCAGCTACACGAAGGACCAAGCTGACGCCGATCTGGCCAACCAGAAAAACCAGGAAGCCAATCCAGGCCACAGAACGCACAACCTCTGTGAATAGAATCAATGGTGGTTTGACGGCGGAATCCATCAGGACCCAAGCATGCATGACCCCCCAGAAAACGCTGGCCAGGCATGCTGCAATAAGCAAGCTACCAGTCTTGTGACCGCGCCAGCTGGTGACCAGCAAAACAGTCAGGACCGCAAATAGAACGCCTACCAACGCGTATCCCGCCGCCGCAATTGCCATCATCGTTGTTGCATTCCAACGCCCTAGAAACAAGAATTGTAACCGTTACTCATCCTGGATTCAGAATTGAAGGCGTGGACACAGAGCAGGTTAATAGCGTACATCATGGCAATTGCGCCGCTGCTCGCTCTGCTATTCCTTGATCCAACTATTGCGAAGTACTGGTTAGAGGTCTTATTCAACTGGCTGCATGTGGGTGTGTTTGCCTGTGTGACAATCGGTATTTACCACCTTACAAGCGCATCGCTACCCGCACTGAGCCGCACTGGTCGGGCGGGTGCAGGCGCGGTTTTTTTGGCCGGTCTCACCGAAATCGTCCAGATTCCTACGGCGCGAGATGCGTCTTGGATGGACATTGGATCAAACCTGACCGGCATCCTGATCGGTCTGCTGCTTATCCCGGCCTTCACGACTGCCCTGATCACCCCTATTCGTGCACGAGTTGCCGCTGTAATCATGCTGATCTTATCTGTCTACCCGTTGGCTGCGGCCACCTCGGTGTATCTTGTGCGCGACAGATCGTTTCCAATCCTCGCCAACGAACAATGGCCGACCCATGAGGCATTCATAACGAGAAGAAAATCTGCCGTCGATTTGCGTAACCTGGTTTCCGACTGGGGCGATTTCCGGGAACTGATTATCAGAATGGAGGTTGTAGGCGAGGCGCCGCTGGACGTCATCGTACGCATCCACGACGCAGCGCACCGTCGAGGTACGCAGCCTCAATCTGACCGGTTTAGCCGGCGCTACCTACTGTCGGCAGGCGAGTCCGCCATTCGCATTCCTTTGGAAGAAATCACAACAGCACCTGAATCTCGTCGTATGGACATGTCAGATATTGACGGCATTGTAATTTTTACCAATACGCAAGCCACGGTTCGCTTGTTCGAAATTCGCGAAATCCGTCTTAGCCATTAGCCCGAATTAGTGGTGTAATCTTTTCCTGAGCAAGCACCCGTTGGTCACAGTATTGAAAAAGATCCACCTGATCGCCGCCGCACGACCTAATTTCATGAAGGTCGCACCGTTGTACCACGCTCTGAAAGCATCAGACTGGGCTGAACCGGTACTTATTCATACCGGACAGCACTACGACAAGAATATGTCGGATGCCATACTGCAGGATCTTGGCATTCCTGCCCCGGACTTTCACCTGGGCGTGGGCAGTGGCACACATGCCGAACAAACCGGCAATGTAATGATGGCGTATGAGAAGGTCTGCCTTGAGGACCGGCCTGATTGGCTGATTGTTGTAGGGGATGTCAATTCCACAGCAGCATGTGCCATGGCCGGTGCGAAATTGTGGGTGCCGGTCGTTCATCTTGAGGCGGGACTTCGCAGCGGCGACCGGCGGATGCCTGAAGAGATCAATCGACTGGTGACCGACGCAATCGTTGACGTGTTATGGACCCCATCGAGCGACGCGGACGAAAACCTGCAAAATGAGGGTCACGATCCGGCAAAGATTGACTTGATTGGCAACATTATGATCGATTCTTTCGAAATGTTACGTAAGCAAATCGAAGCTGCCGATACTGCACGCAAACTGAGTCTGGAGCCAGGCAGCTACGCCCTGGTAACGCTGCATCGGCCATCCAATGTCGATTCGCAGGAATCATTGCGACCTATCGTGGACGCGCTGACCAATACTGCCCGGTCGCTGCCAATCGTTTTTGTGGCTCATCCCAGAACCATCAATGGACTGGAAAAATATTCGCTCAAGGCCAAACTGGCCGAGTCGAAAAATGTGCACCTCCTGGAGCCTCTACCGTATATCAAGTTTATGAATTTGGTCACACAGGCGCGAGTCGTCATCACTGATTCGGGCGGGCTACAGGAGGAAACAACCTATCTGGGAATACCCTGTCTGACGCTTCGTGACAACACCGAGCGACCTATTACCGTGACAATGGGCACCAATCGATTGGTAAATGCCCGGTCTCTGACGGGTCAACTAAACCTGGTACTGAATGGCGAGTGGCATACAGGAAATTGTCCACCGTTGTGGGACGGTCGTACGGCCGACCGAGCCGCCAAGAGCCTGAAGCGCCGAACAGATAATCTGTAATCACCCGCCTGCGCTGGCCGAAGTACTCATCGCGAACCCTTGCTCCAGAGAACGACCTCTACTGTCTGCAGAATTACCGCCAGATCCAGTAGCAGGTTGTGATTCTTCGCGTAGTAAAGGTCGTATTGAAGTTTTTCCAGTGCGTCCTCTTCAGACGCACCGTATGAGTAATTGATTTGTGCCCAACCCGTGATGCCCGGCTGCACCGAGTGACGTTCCATATAATAGGAAATCGATTGTGATAGCTTTTCGACGAATTCCGGTCGTTCGGGCCTGGGGCCAACCAGGCTCATCTGGCCAAGAATCACATTGATCGCCTGAGGCAGTTCGTCAAGTCTGAACTTGCGCAACCAATATCCTACCGCGGTCACTCGACTATCGTCTTCTTCTGCCCAAATCGCTTTGCCGTCCGATTCCGCGTCCTCGCACATACTCCGAAATTTGAGCAGTCTGAATTCGTCGCCCCGATAACCCACTCTGATCTGGCCGTAAAACACCGGTGCACGAATACCATCTTCAAGCTTGATAATCATGCAAATGAGCAGCAAGAGTGGCCAGGTAACTAACAGAATCAATGCGCTGACGAAGATATCCACAAATCTTTTGGCGGCGAGCCGAATCCTGCTGGCGCAAAACCCACTCGAAAAAATCAACCAGCCCGGCTCAACCAGGTCGATACGAATCTTGCCGGTTTCGCGTTCCACGAATTCCAGCAGGTCAATGATCTCAATGCCCCGCATCTTGCATTTGAGCAGATCCGCCACTGGGAGGTTGCCACGCCGATCATCCATCGCCACCACAATTTCATCAACGCCGCGGGCAACGGCCAGTTCGTAAAGCGATTCAGTGCGCAGCAGTGGCGCAATGGCGCCGAATTCCTGTCGATCGCCTGGCGCTGGCACCGCGCCGACGATCACAAAACCACGCCGGTCCGCCTTGCGACGAAATTCACTGAGAACTCGGGAACGGTCTCCGGCCCCGTAAACAAGTGTCTGGCGCCTGAAAGCATTGTCGTCAACGCTTCGTGTAAAAAAGAATCGAATTGCCAGCAGCAGTGTCAAACCAACGAGCAGTGATAGTGAAATTAGCCAGGTCGATGCATCAATCCATGGGACCACCCAGAACATTGTTGATAGCGCAATTCCACCCAGGATGAATCCGACAATGATTCTGGTAACGACCTCACGAAAATAGAATCGCTGGTGAAAATCGTATAGCCCGGTCGCAATTAGGCTCGCGAAAACAACAATTGCGAAAACGAATGCGCGCCAATCGAGCAAACTGGTCAAGTTGTCGCAGTTGCTGCTTTCGGCACAGTAAAACGCCGCCGTTAAGGTTAGCGAGAAGTACAACAGCAGCAGCTCGCACACAGCCAGCAACAGCAGCGGCGTGCGAATTGATTTATTCAATATCCAGGCGGGCATAAAATGTATTCACTAACTACGACTCATCTCCACGCGTCATCGAGCTCAGATCGAGACCGCAATGTCCAATCCCGTCTACTGAATTATAGGTCACCACGGAAAATACGGGTGTGACTCCATTCCCACGAATTACGTGAACTGCGTCACCCATTCATTGGATAAATCGATTTTTTTTACAATTGGTCACTGAAATGACGCAATTCTTATTCGATCTGCCAACGCGCCAATCATACGGCATAACTGTAACGCGATCGCTCTGCGAAAATTTGTGACAGTGGTCACAATTAGCTCGGTTGTGGATGTCGACTAACATTACAACTACCGAACACCGCTCGCTGCATACCCGCCGTCACAAAGGGCTGGCACAACCTTTGCATCGTCACAGCGTATGAATACGCCAAACGCAATACTTTCCACCTGCATTATCTTGCTATCTATTCTATTCCCGCTGCACGCTGGCGCGGGCGAATCCAGCCTTATTATCAATGGCAAGTCTTATCACATCAATTCCTCGTACGATTGGAACGAAGACAATGTGGGCATCGGCATTGAATATGAGTTCACACAAAAGAGCGCCTGGAAAAAAACTCTGATGGCGAATGCTTTCCGCGACAGCACAGATAAGATGTCTTATATGGCCGGTGCCGGCCTGCATCGCCGACTGTATGAATCGGACGGTAGTTCCGGATTTTACATTTATGCGGGCTTGAATGCCTTTCTGATGACCAGAGAAGATCTGCGAGATCAGGAAGTATTCCCAGGCATTTTGCCCAGTCTCTCCACAGGTACCGACAGGTTTGGCTTTAACCTCACTTATTTGCCTCGGCAGGCGGTAGAGAAAATTACGGGCGCCGAAGTTGTCGACCCAACGATCAGGGGTATTGTTTTTGTACAGTTCAAGATCAGCCTGGCCCCGTCAAATCACTAGAAAATCGGATGGTCAGGCGCTGTTCGCCCTGATCTCGATCAGCTGGATGGCATGATCCAAGCGTTGGACGACTCGCTTTCGTCCTACCAACCAGACAGTAGTGTCGATCGGTGGCGAAACTGACCCACCAGTGACCGCAACTCGTATTGGCTGTCCGAGCTTGCCCATATTAATTTCAAAGCTGGACGCAACCGTCTCGATAGCGTCAGAAATGTCCGCCGGTGTCCAATTGTCCAGCTCGGCTAGTTTGACTCGCGCGGATTTGAGCGGCTCTAGGATTACCGGCCGAAGGTGTTTCTTTGCGGCCTTGGCGTCGATTTCATCAATGTCGTCGTAGCAGTAGCGCGCACTCTCTGCCATTTGCTGCATGGTCTCCGCGCGCTCGCGATAGGCCTCAACAACGTCTTTCGGATCCGGCCCGCGAGCTGTGTCAACGCCCAGCTGGTCAAGAGCGCGCAATAGTTCTGGCTCGAGTCGGGCAGCCGGCGCGGCGATGATATGTTGCTGGTTCAGCCAGGTTAGTTTTTCCGGGCTAAATGTCGATGCGGACTGATTGACGTCGGCTATATCGAACAAGCGAACCATTTCTTCAAGCGAAAATACTTCCTGGTCGCCGTGCGACCACCCCAGGCGCACCAGATAATTCAAGACAGCCTCGGGAAGATAGCCCTGCGTCCTATACTCGCGAATATCAACCGCCCCATGACGTTTCGACAACTTGGCGCCATCCGCGCCCAGAATCATAGGCAAGTGAGCGTATACCGGCGGCTCTGCGCCCAGCGCCTGCAGCATATTCATCTGCTTGGGCGTGTTATTCAGGTGATCGTCGCCACGAATAACATGTGTGATCTGCATATCGTGATCATCAACAATGACCACAAAATTATAGGTCGGCGTGCCGTCGGAGCGCGCGATAATTAAGTCATCCAGCTCCGCGTTGGCAAACACCACGCAACCGCGAACCTGATCCTCCACCACAACTTCGCCGTCTGGCGGATTCTTGAAACGTACAACCGGACTGACGCCATCACGCGGCTCGGCGCCAGTCCTGCACTTGCCGTTGTAACGCGTGGTCTCACCTGCCGCCATTTGCTGCTCGCGAAGCGTGTCCAGTTCCGCTTTCGTGCAGTAGCAGTGGTAAGCCTTGCCCGAATGAAGCCATTTCTTAATGATCTCGTTGTAACGCTCGAAGCGCTGCGTTTGGTAGAACGGACCTTCATCGGCGTCCATGCCCAGCCAGGCCATGCCGTCCAGGATTGCGTCGACGTTTTCCGGAGTACTGCGTTCCCTGTCCGTGTCCTCGATTCGCAATACGAACTTGCCATCGCGATGCTGGGCATAGAGCCAGCAAAACAATGCGGTGCGGACACTGCCAACATGTAATACGCCGGTCGGGCTCGGTGCGAATCTGGTTCGGATCATGATCATGAAATACCTGTATTGAGATGCTTGTCACAACAATCACGCCGCGGGTGATCTAAAATGGGCCGTTGGTCACGCCCTTGTGCCACAATTGCATTGACATAATAACTGAACAAGCGGACAGCAATAACTTGTCCACGAACAAAGTAAAAACAAACTATAACAAAGCACTGCTCTGTATTAGAATACACATTAACAAGACGTTCTAAGAACCAAGAACGCCACAATAACTAGACGGCTGGTCGCGTAATTGGCGGAAAGTCGCAGCGAGACAAATTTTGGAAAACCATCGTTACACATCAGCCTGGTCGTTACTTGTCGTATCGACGCTGCAAAAAGCATCGGCACCCTTGGTCACTGGCGTATCGTTATATGCGATAACCAAGGCATTCGGCCTCCCCTTCACCAGCGAGTACACCGCTTTCACGCTGGCAGCGATGCTGCTGTCGATCATCTTTATCAAGGACGGTATCTCGGAACGAACCAAAGTTCGCATCTTCGGTGGCCACATCACGACCATTATCACGGGTTGGATCGTAGTTGTCGGCACGTTGCTATTGATCGCGTACGCGACCAAGCAGTCGGCGCACTTCTCGCGGCTGGTCTTATTTACCTGGTTTGTCCTGAATCCCTTCCTGATCCTTTTCACTCGCTGGGCGTTGCAGGAAGTCATGCTGAAGATCATGGACATTCTTGGCAGCCACCGAAAAGTGATCATCGCCGGCATTACTGATTTGAGTCGTCAACTGGCAGAGAACATTGCAGGTGATCAGCGCCTGGGCATGAAAATGGTTGGTTATTTCGACGATCGGTCCCTTGAGCGCCATGGAACGCTCGAGCATGGCGACTACCTGGGAACGCTTGCAGATCTTGCCGACTACGTGAATAAGCATCGAATCGACGCGATCTATATATCACTACCCATCAAACACATGTCGCGCACCAAGGTCTTGCTTGACCAGCTGCAGGACACCACCGCCTCGGTTTACTACGTGCCAGACATCTTTGTCTTTGATCTCATTCAGTCGCGAGTCGACAATATTCACGGCGTCCCGGTTCTGTCGTTGCTGGAGACACCATTCTTTTTCGGCTACAACGGCGCGCTGAAACGGCTCAGCGATATCTGTATCTCAACAGTAATAATGTCATTGATTTCGCCATTAATGCTGGGCATCGCACTGGCAGTGAAACTGTCATCGCCCGGCCCCATTATTTTCAAACAGCGTCGCTATGGCCTGTCCGGCGAAGAAATCGTGGTCTATAAATTCAGAACCATGACCGTCATGGAAGATGGTGACAATATCAAACAGGCCACCAAGGACGACGACCGCTTTACACCCATCGGCCGTTTCCTGCGGCGCCGCTCACTGGATGAATTGCCACAGTTCATCAACGTGTTGCAAGGTCGTATGAGTATTGTTGGCCCGCGCCCGCATGCGGTTTCGCACAACGAGCAATATCGAAAACTCATCAAGGGCTACATGATTCGCCACAAGGTTCTACCGGGTATCACCGGCTGGGCCCAGGTGAACGGCTGCCGCGGTGAAACCGAAAAAGTCGAGCAAATGCAGGACCGCATCAAGTTCGACCTCGAGTATCTTCGACACTGGTCGCTGTGGTTTGATATCAAGATTGTGTTGCGAACGATCGGCGTCGTCGTCAGCGACGACAACGCGCACTAGGCGACAACCAGAAAGAAAACTAGCTAGCTGGCTGACTTGAGTCCGAGGCGTTCGCCCTGGTAACTGCCATCAAGAATCGGCTGCCACCAGTCGCGATTGTTCAGGTACCACTCGACGGTATTACGAATTCCTGACTCAAATGTCTCTTGCGGCTCCCAGCCAAGTTCGGTTTTGATCTTGCTGGCATCAATTGCGTATCGCAGATCGTGTCCAGGTCTGTCCTGAACATACGCAATCAGAGATGCATGTGGAATGTACGCCGACTCTGGCACCAGCTCATCCACAACAGCACAGATCGTCGTTACTACATCGAAATTCTTGCGCTCAGCGTTGCCACCGACATTGTAGGTCTCCCCAACCGTGCCTTTAGTCAGTACGACCCGCATCGCTCGAACATGGTCGTCCACGTGCAGCCAGTCACGAACATTTTCACCTTTTCCGTAAACCGGCAATGGCTTACCCGAACGAGCATTCAGGATCATCAGCGGAATTAGCTTTTCGGGAAATTGGTATGGACCATAATTATTTGAACAATTGGTCATCACGATCGGCAGACCATGCGTGTGATACCAGGCCAACACCAGGTGATCCGATCCGGCTTTGCTTGCCGAATACGGCGAACGCGGAGAGTACGGCGTGGTCTCGGTGAATAATCCTGTTTCGCCCAGCGAGCCGAACACTTCGTCAGTCGACACATGGTGAAACCGAAACGCCTGCCGGCGGGTTTCATCGAGCTGCCGCCAGTATTCTGTGCAAGCTTCCAGCATGGCATGCGTGCCTACGATATTGGTCTGTATGAATGGCGATGCGGAGTCGATCGAGCGATCAACATGTGACTCAGCAGCCAGATGTAGAACATAGTCCGGCTTAAACTCCCCAACGACTTTTTGCATAGCAGCCAAGTCGGTGATATCCAGTTTCGCGAACCGATATCGCGTATCGTTCTCGACCATCGCCACGGACGCCAGATTGCCCGCATACGTCAGGCAATCGACGTTCAATAAATGCCAGTCCGTTTCTGCCAAGACCTGGCGGACGACGGCAGAACCGATAAAGCCGGCGCCGCCGGTAACGAGTAGTTTTTTTGCTGTCATAGCGATTTATTGTCCCAGAACGTTGCGTAGAGTTCACGCATAGCGTCAAGATAATGTTGAGGCGTGTGGCGTTGCTCAACGCGCTCTCGCGCAGCTTTGCCCGCAGCAGCGATCGTCCCAGCGGGAGTATCGGCAATACGACGCATTACGTCGCTCAGGCCCTGTACGGAGCCACTGTCGAAGAGCCATCCAGTCTGCTCCTCGCTGATCAATTCAGGAATTCCACCTATTCGGGCGCCCACCACTGGTTTGCCGCAGGCATAGGCCTCCAGCACACTGATAGGTGCGTTTTCGTACCACTCTGAAGGAATAACCAGGGCACGCGACTCGCGAATCAACCGCAATAGATTTTCGCCACTTTGAAAGCCAGAAAATTCAATTTTGGCGTCTGCGGCCTCCGCCTTTCTGCTTAGCGTCTCACGCAAAGGTCCGTCGCCAACGATCACCAATTTGGTACCGGATTTTTCGGCGGCATCTACCAGAGTCGCAATGCCTTTCTCATAGGAGAGTCTGCCGATGAAAACGAAATAATCGCCTGCCTCAAACTGGGTTTCAAACTCGTCAACACGAACAAAATTTGGAATGTAAGCGATCTGCTCGGTCGGCCAACCGTATTGCTCGAATTTCTCACGATAAAATCGGCTAGGCGTTATTACCTTGTTCAGGTTATTGCGATAAATCTTGATTGCCCGATGAATACCGGACTCCAGCGCAATCAACGAGCTCAGCGCCGTGGAATTCTTGATGCATTTGCGCGCCGCCGCATTCCAGACGGAACCGCCAGCACAACGCTCGCATACTTCGCCTTGCGACAGCATGGTGTATGCTGGACACAACAGTTTCAGGTCATGTGCGGTCAATGCGACCGGAATACCACGCTCATGCAGCAATGGTAATACGGACGGCGATATATGATGGTGAACATTGTGGATGTGTGCCACATCCGGCGAGACATCATCGAGTAGCCGCGCCATCTTGTTACGGGCCTCTTTCGAGTAAATTATTTTGGCCGCCATGCGCAATTTGTCGAACATGCCGTAGTCCTGGCCGAACTCTATTTCATCGACAAAATAATCCGAGAATTCGGATTCAATGTTTTTCTCATGCTGCATGGAAAAACTCGCCGTATTCCAGCCGGCAGCTTTGAACAAAGCATCGTGTTCCAGGTACACCGCATCGGCGCCACCACGTCGGTAGTGGTAGTTATTGATCAGCAGCAGCGTCCTGGCATCGGGTGTCATCATCGCTATCGCCTGAAGATTGCCCGAATGATGGTAATCACCCGACCTGGGTTTGCGAGCAGCGCTCCGAACACATGAATTGGGAGGCGTAATGCCATACCTAAGTAGCCGAATACGACCGGGCGGGCGACATCGCTGTCTGCATAGCCAAATTGCTCACGTTCCGACCGGGTTCGCTTTTGGCAATAGGCGACTTCAGCGCCATTGAGGACGCTTTGCCATTTATCGACTGATGCAGCAGACAACCCAGCTGATTCACTGTGTTCCACAGTTGACGAGCCCCAGTGTGGCACTTCCAACAGCTCGTCAGAATAGTGAAGACCAAGAAATTCGCACAGCGGTTTGACAGTCTTCTTCGGCTCCGCGATCAAATCCTCATAACGAACAATACAAAATCGCTCATGCGACTCCAATTGTCGGGCCTCTCGCGTGGCGGATAACCATAAGCGCATCATGGAAAACGGGTGATAGTTCAGCCAGAGTCGAAAAACTTCGAACACCGGTACATTGCTGCCACCGAGCTTGCGAATCTTATACCGGTCCTTCTGTGAAGCAAGCACTGCGCGCGGATCGCGCATGACGTGCACGACCTTTGCACTGGGAAAAGCATCAAGCAGGTGCCGGGCATAGTAGATATTTCTCGGGGTTTGTTCACACACGCAGCTTGCGGGAGACTGGTTGGTGATCTCTGCCATCGACAGTGCAAACAGATTCTCAGGAGTCACGTCTGAGTCTGCGAGGCTGCTAACAATACGCCGCGCTGTCATCCACTCCTGATCTGTTGGTTGCTTTTCCCAGTAGTCCCGGGCGTACCGAGCCAGAGTCATAGCGACAATCTTGCAGGCTTTTTCAGTCGGAATGGGCTGTGGCGGGTTTTCCAGCTGCGTGAGTTCGCCAAAAAAGTGCAACTCGTTCAGCGTTTCAACTGAATCTTCATTACCAACCACACGCGATAACACGGTCGTCCCGGAGCGCGACGCCCCGGTTACGAATATGAAGCGCTGGTCGCGCGCCTCTTCAACCATCAGGGTGATCGTCGAACAGTTTTTCGTAGACCTTCGAAACCACCGGTGCGACGACAGCGTAGGTTCTATTCTCACGAACGTATTTGCGGCCCCGGCTACCCATCGCCTCAGCAGCCTGCGGATCGTCCAGTAGCTGCAATATCGCCTCCGCGAACTCCTCAGCCGACCATTTCACACAAATCCCTGCTTTGCTCTCCTCAATAATCAGACTCTGCTCTGGGTGCGCATTAGCTACAACCGGTCGACCCAGAGCCATGTACTCGCTGATCTTGGTTGGCGAAGTCGATAACAGAATAGGAATCGGGTAGAACGGCGAAACGCAAACCGCTGCCCGCGCAACATGGTCCAGCGCCTCGGCCATCGGCAACATTCCAGTGAAAGTTACGGCAGATTCCAGTTCGAGATGCACGGTTCGGGTTTCGAGAAATATTCGGTCTTCCGGGCTGTCGCCGTCGCCCACAAACAACAGTCTTGCCTGGGGACGGGACTCTCGAATGATCTGCAGTGCTTCAATGAGAGTATCCAGGCGTCTCACGCGTATAAGTGTGCCAAGGTAAAGAATCGTATCGGCCTCTACCGGCTGCGGATCTGCATCTAACAGTTCCTCTGCAACGGCCATTGGTACCGGCGTCATCCTGTCACGGTCGATACCATGCTCTGCAATGTCAGACTTCATTTGCTCGCTCTGGACAAAAACATGGTCGGCGTTCGGCATAATAATTTTGTAGAGCAAGAACATCGCAATGTGGCCGCCTATAATGCTCAATATCGGTACTCGCGAATTGCCTTCATTGCCGTCCACAATGCGGCACTCGGCGAAAGGATAGGAAATCCAGTATGTGAAGATGCGCCCACGTAACTTAGCGGCTAGCAAACACAGGACCCCGGCCACGAATTTGTCGCGTATCTGTATGATGTCGTAGTTGCCAGTCAGTGCTTTCCAAAACGTCCGTAGATCGGCCAACAGCTCGTACCATTTGTTTGCAAGGCCACCGACCACACCGCCACGTGTGCTCCGTCCAACCATCCAGGCAGTTGCATCCCGCCACTCGACCTGCTCCCAGGCACGTGTTTCCTCGAGACCAAAAATCACGTAATCAACCTCGAGGCCTGATTCCGCGAGTCGCCGTGCAAACAAGTCTGAGACGTCGACACGCTCAGCGTTCCCGGGGCCGCCGACCAGGTACAGCATGCGTCGACCGGTTAATGGTTTGTCACTCATACGCAAACTCCCTGTTTTGTGCACCAGCCAGGCGCGCGAACGTTGCCAGCTCTTCTGTCGTTAGTGATTCTCGCCAACGTTCATCAACACCCCGGATACCGCCGGCCAGTTCGAAACGTGCAGGGTTGCCACCCGCCGCGTGACTGGCGGTGGCGTTGTCGAATACCAGCATCTCCTCGGTGTACTCGACGTTCAGCCAGTCCACAACGGAGCGAAGTATCCGTTCCGGATTCGTCACGAAATCTTCGTAGGACAGCCGCATACGATGCGCTTCCGGTACCCAACGATCCAGCAAACGTGTCGACAGGCGATGATAGTGCGCCCAACGCTCCGCAGCGTGCTCGACAGTCATGTATTTTTTCCGCGACGCAACTACGCCGCGGCCATCTCGAGTCAGGTGCACAATGCGTACCTGATCGGGATTCGCAACATATAAATGTGCGGCTTTTCTGGGCATCTTGGATGCATCAATGCTGATGTGTTTGTCGTGGACCGACAGCGCTGCCCGGTACAATGCCAGTGTGTTGTCCACTCCGCGCTTGACCGACGGCAGTGCAGCAATACGTAGCCCGACTCCTTTGGGTGCGTGCAGAACTCCGAGCGTATCGAGAGCACCGCGTGCCTTCATGCCCAAAAAACGCACGCGCGTCTGCTGCTGGTGATCGATCCGACCAGAACCGCGCTTGTCTTTCGGCGCATCGCCAAGATAAAGCGAATATGGGTCTGTCGTCAGATTCTTGCCGGTAACTTGCGCCAGCTCATCGAACACCTTTAGCCAGGTGGCGCACTGTCGCATCTCGTCGCCGCAGGAACACATTTCACCGAGCGCTAGTAGTTTCGGTACAAACGAGACCTCGCCAAGGTTCAATGCATCCGGATGCTTCCCCAGAACGTGGCTGAACAACGTACTGCCGCCGTGCGGAGAAGAAACGATGTAGACGTGAATTTGCATTGCATTCAAACAGTGATCATTCGACCAGCAGATCAAGATAGTCGCTGGCAACGGCGTCCCAGCTGTAGTTTCGACGCACGCATTCTCTGCCCTGCACCGCATATTGTGCAGCCTCGTCGGGACTGTCGATTAGCTGCTGCCAGCGTCGCGCCAGGTCGTCGATGTCGTTTTCGGCAAAGGTCGGGAACGCGCCCTTGATCGTTGCGACGTTCTCGGGAATGCCGTTTACCAGACTGCAAACGCCCGCACCCATTGCCGCTAACAACGACGGCGAGGTCCCTTCAAGGCGACTGGCGGAGAGATACATGTAGGCGTTTAGCAGCAGTTGCTCATAATCCTCATTGTAAATGAAGCCTAGGAATTTGATCTTGTCAGATGCGTTCGCAAAGACCTCGTCGCGGTATTCAGCCCCGGAGTCGTCGTCCCCAATAATGATCAGCGGCATATCCGTATTTAGTGCCCGATAAGCGGCGATGAGGTCGTGCACACCTTTTTCCGGCACGATACGTCCGACAAAAATAAAGTAACGCCCTGCAGTCAGCGAGTACCTGGCCAGAAGCTCGTCAGCGCGCTCCGAATTCGGTTCCACCGCATTGGCACCATACGGAATCAAGTCAGTTGTCACACCGTGGGTCTGTTGGTAATAGGCGCCGACTTCTTCATTGTCGACGACAATGTGGTCGGCGAACCGTACAGCCGATCTCTCACCCAGCTTGTGCACGCTTTTTGCCAGCCTGCCCCACTTCTGCCGCCTCCACTCGATGCCATCACCCGATAAAACGACATGACGTCCCAGCAATCGCAGCAAACCAGTAAAAATCGCGTTGCCAGTGTTGTAGAGGTGTATGCGTTTGTAGTCGCGACGTCGAAACGCCAGGTCCAGGATACAAAAGAACGTGTGTGAGATTGTGTCAAGACTCTTGCCCGGGATGGACCCGATATAGCGTAGAGAGACACCGTCGACACTCTCCGGTCCGTCCGGGTAGCGACGTTTTCGGCAATACACGAGCACGTCGTGTCCTTCGCTGGCCCAGCGTGGACAGACTTCTTCGGCACAGGTTTCCAGCCCGCCGTAATTGGCGGGTATGCCCCGAATTCCTATGACCGCAATTTTTTGCACAGCAATTGTTATTATTTAAAGCGTTCCGCGTAGTCGCGCAGCGCGTCATGCCAGTCCGGCATGAAGTTGATATTCCGTCGATCCAGTTTGAAATTAACCAGTTTTTCTGATGGCGGCCGTGGGGCAAAATATTCCGTCTTGAAATGATCAGACGACACTTTGGTCACTTTGATCTCATCTCCGAGGCCGAGCAGGTTGACGAATTCCACCGCGACGTCATAACGACTGCAGTCACCGCCACAAACCTGGTTATAAAGGCCAAACAATCCCGACTCAACGACCTTGAATATGCCGCGAGCAAAGCTAACTGTGTAGGTCGGTGTACCAAGCTTATCGTCAACGACGAACAACTCTTTCTGCCCCGCCTGGATTTGTTTGAAAATCTTGTTAATGAACTTCTTGTCCTTTTCCGGGCCGCCACCCATCATCCAGCCTGCGCGGAAAATGAAATGCTGCCGATTGTTGCGTTGCACAAACATTTCGCCGTGGTACTTCGCTTTGGCATAAATACTCAATGGGTTTGGCGCATCAAAGTCGTTATAGACATCCTGTTTACCATCGACAATTCCGGCCGTGCAGATGTAGACCAAAGGCACATCCAGATTAGACGCGATCAGCGCGATATTTTCCGCACCCAACGCGTTGGTCGCCCACGCGTCGTCCGGGTCTTTTTCGCAGTACTCAAGGTCTGTCAATGCCGCAAGATTAACAATTAGCTCTGGCTCGAAAGCCATAATTGACTCATGCATGCTTGCGTAGTCGCGCACATCGGCATATCCCAGCCAGTCGGTATTCTGATCGATATCGGTGGCCAATACGGTGGAGCGTGCGTTGAAATACTCGTACACAGCCTCGCCCAGCATCCCGCCGCAGCCGGCGATATAAACCTTTGTTTCTTTTGTAATTTTCACTTCTCAAATTTCCCTATCTGCGAATCTGCTTATGATACCGGTCGGCCTGATTCACCACTGTGACGACCATCCCACTCTGTTTTGTGCAGCGGTCCGCGTAACGCTGCAGCATGAAGTTGGGTCTCGGCCTCAACGCCGGTTTTGAGGCGCTCCAGCTGCTCATCTGAGAGCTCCCCGCGCGCATCCGGTGTGGGGTCACTCTTGCCACCACCTTGCGCCCGCAGACGCCGGCTGAGCGCACCTAAACGTTCAAGCAAATTGGACTTGTAAACCTTGGTTGGCGACACATTGATCGCATTCAACGATAAGGCATGCCCGGTAACGTCAGAGAAATGCCTCACCAGGCCATCAAGTTGTTCGTAAGCGAATAATCTGTCGACGCCGAGTTTACCGTCGCTGCCGAGCAGGAATTCAAGCTGCGAGCCTACTTCCGCAAATGGAGGTGGCGATTCAGAGAGATATGCGTCAATGAATTCGGCAAAACTGACATGGGCCGTGCTGTTCTTGTTATCCGTACTGCGCAATGCGCTGCGAGCTCTGAATCGGTACCAGCTATACAACCAGGCCACAGGCTCACGAACAATTGCAACGCGATCGAAGTCGCTGCCTGAGGCAACTTCTGCAAGATAAGGAGCGATGTGATCTTGATATTGGCGCGTGTTGGTATGCCGAACCTGCGGACTCCCCAGCAGATGGATTTCCGCATGCGGTTTCAGCATCGCTTCAATTGAATTTGACGCACACTTGGGCGTACAGAAAAACACAAACTTATGTTTGAGGCTAATTAACATTTTCAGGCTACATCCTTGCCAAGCTTTTTCTGGAACATTTGCTTGCACAGTTTTTTTTCATCGGCAGTAAAAGGTATCCACTTCAATATGCCGACTACGTACAAAAAATAGGACAGCAAGATAACTGCCACCGGGTGCAACCCCGCGCCACTGCTGCCGATTCCAGCGAGGACAGCGATCGTCATCGTCAGGCAGATCTTGCCGACCTCGCCCCAACGAAACTGCACCGGAAAACGGTAGTATTGAAGGTACTTGACGACGATCAGGATGGCGACGGTCTGGCCCACGGATATTGCGACCACCAGCGCCCACAGCCCAATGGTGTCCAGAAACGGCCAGGCAGCCAGCGCCGAGCCGGACAAGACCAGGTTGCTGGCGACGAAGACTCGAGTATGTTCCACCGCCTTCACCAGCAGCTCCAGCACCATCATAAAACTGGCCAACACAAGAATCAGGTAGAAGCCCATGAACAGGTTTGACGCATCGGCGTACTTGCCCGCGGTGATGACCGCGAATACAGACTCACCCGCCACAGCGATCGGCAGGAGTGGCAACATCAACACAACGAGGTTGAGGCGAAACATGCCGTCCCCCATGGCCATGATTTTCGGGTAGTCCTCGCGCGATCGGTACTGAGCATTGAACACCGGGCGAAACAGGCCCATCAGCAATTTAACCGGCTCATACTGCTTGGCGAATTGAATCAGGCGGTCAATTGCGCCAAACAGTGCAGTGGTCGTTGGTCCGAGCATATGACTGACGATCAGACGATTGGGCGCGCTGCCGTGTGTCACCGTCGTCAAATTGAACAGATAAGCCCAACCTGAGAAGCGCGCATAGCGACCGGCATCCTGACGTAGCGTCGCGAGCGTCCCTGCGCGCCGGTCCGGATCACACCACCACTTCACGATCGCACTCAAAACAAGGAATAAGAGCGCCAACGCCTCAGTTGCCAATTCCAGCATCACCAGTGTGTGGAGGTTTAGGTTGTTTGTACCGATAAGGTAGAACACACCGATCAGGCGCAACAATGTTGATGCAGCAAGGCTGTACTGCGACTGCTTCTGCCAGAGCAGGCTTTCCAGCGCGGCCGCCGTGAACAGGGCCATGATGCGAAAGAAGCCCACCACGAGGTACAGGCCGAGAATCCAGTCCCATTCGCCTAGTTTCAGTAAACCCGCAATGGCATCCCCTGCCCAGTACAAAAGCATGGCGGCGGGTAGTACATAAAGAACGGCTCGCAACGTCAGACCGAGCAGCAACAGCATGTAGGTAGAGCGGTTGTTGCCCACTACGCGCAAGTCCGGCAGGAACCGGAGTAACGTCGAATTGACGCCAAAAGACGTCAACAAGCGCAGAAAAATCACCAGCGCCGTCAGCGTTGCATATATCGCGTACTCAGAGATTCGCAATTCGCGAATGACGGTGACCACAACGACCAGCGTTGCGATTGCAGAAAACGCCTTGCCGAATACGAAGTGAAACAGACTGTCCCGTATTCGGGTGATTCCGTAGTAGTCAGCAGCTGCCGGTTTGCTCATGTCGCACCCGTTGCCCGCGCTACTGCTGCAGCCAGTCCGCGGTGGACAGTTCGGTCATCCGCTCGAATTCAGCCAGGTCGGGACCAAATACGTCCTTCAGCCGCGCCAGCGTTTCAGGTTGAGGGGCACCGATCACGGTACTTGGCTCGACGCGGTTCACTTCCCGATATTTGTCGCGCAATCCGGCGTCGCCCAGACGCTGCCAGAGCCCGCCCAGCCCTACTGAACGCAGTGATCCGCGAATAATATTCTTGACCTTGGCAATGCCCGGAGAACGGTTCAGATAGCTGACATTTGACCGAGTTTCAAGCAGCGGTGACTCGTAACCCGCATCCACACCCAAAAATCCGCAGACACTGGCGAGCGTGTCGGCCGGCCGAACGATGACGTCATCGAATTTCAGCACCAGCACCTGCTCCGCCGGGAAATGGCGATACCAGCTCGCAAGGTGCTTGGCATACAGGCCCTGTTCGACATACGCGCTATTATTCTCCAGACCAAACTCAAAACTCTGGTCGTCCCCATGGATATTGCCAATCCGAAGTTCGTGCTTATGGTTCGAAAGCGCACGCGCTATCGGGTCTCTGGCGATTAACAGAATACGCATTGCCGGATTGTAGTCAGCGACTCGATCAACTACGCCTGGACCGTGTAGGTACGACGGCGATATCTCACCGCACAACGCATCGGCACCGGCCGCTGCAAAATGCCGTTCATACCACTGCCGACCGCGATCGAAATGATAGGAAAAATAATCCACCTCCTTCACATCGCCAGGCAGTACCAGTTGTGGATGATCCACAAGAACATCATGCAGCCAGGTACTGGCACACTTCTGTGCACCGATTCCTATGAAACCGATTGTGGGTTTGCGTGTAGCCACCGCTTGTTACTACGGCAGGTCGGCTAACTGGTATTCAGAATCGTGCCCACGACCGTTGCGCGTGCCCGCATGCGGTCCGCGAAATCTCGTGCCTGGGCGATACTGGTTACGTCCCGTCTGTAGACCATCAACACGTTGGCGCAACGTGCTGCGATCCAGTCGACTGCGGTACTCGAATCTCCAGGCGGCGTATCGATCAGGACGATGTCATACTCACGACGTGCTGCAGCAATTAACCGGGCAAAACCTTCGCCTGCGATCAGCTCATCCGGATTGCCTGGAGCAGGGCCCGCCTGAAGTACACTCAGATTCGCTACGTCAGCCACGCGTGTAGCCTTGGTCTCCGCTTCGTTTCTGCCCGTTAGCAACGCCGATAGTCCCGGTGATTCTACTAATCGAAACAACTCCTGCTGACGTGCTTTTTGCAGATGGCAGTCGATAACCAGGGTCCTCTTGCCCAATTGAGCAAATGCTACTGCCAGATTTGCTGTCAGGTAGCTGCGACCATCTTTTTTGGACGGGCTGACTATCGCCAAAACCTTCTGATCGCTCTTGAACGCACCCAGCATGAGTTGTGCACGAATGTAACGAAACATATCTGCTCGTTTCGAAAAGGGTTTGTAAGCAGTAACCAGTTCTTTGCTGAGCGAACCTTTCCCGGGTTTTACGTAGGGAAACCGATACTGCTGTGCCAGGGCCTGGTCAAGTTCTTCCTGCCGAATCTTTTTCGAAGACACCGCAGCATCGCCAAATGGCATGTTTTCTGCCTCAGCGTACTTGGTGATCTCTGCGACATCGCTGGACGACATGACGCCCTGCGCTACAAGGATCTCACCGATCGACCTGTCACTTACAGGAAACCCGCCGTTGGGTAGCGAGGCTGCCTCTTTCTTGATTGCTTTTTCCATTGCGCCGCTCATGGCTGCTCTCCTTAAATACTTGCGATGACCGGGAGGCCGAGGCCTTCCTCAACATCTTCAACTGTCCGCACTCTGCGATTAAGCAGTTCTGCGATGATCGCCAGCATGATTCCCAGAAAAAGTCCCAGGATGGTCGCAGCGATCATTCGCGTCAGCAGACTTGACTCCAGCGATTGCCCTGGCGGTGTGGCGGGACTCAGAATCGAAACGCTGGACTGGTTGAACTGACTCTTCATCGACGTTTGATAAAACTCCTGCAGCGCGATGTCGTAGCTACGTCGAGCATTTTCGACGTCCTGACCGAGTAACTCCAGTTCGTCGCGCTCTTCCTTCACGTCGAATACGCTCCGCTCTTGAGCCGCCAGCGAATCCTGGATGGCCCGTTCCTGTTGAACCGCACGGCGATACTCCGGATGTTGCGACCCCACCTGACTGGCACGTAGTTCACGCACCTTTCCCTGAGCGCTGGCCAGATCAGCAGACAGCGATTCAAAGCGCGCAATTTCCTGATCAAGACGATCATTGTAAGAAATGATGCCTTTCTCTTTCTGGAAAGCCGTCAGCGTTGCTTGCTTCTCCGCCAGACGTTCACGCAACAACACCAGTTGCTCATCGAACCAGACAGCATTCTGCCGAGCAGGTGCAATTGCCAATTCCAGCGACATATTAATGTAAGCGTGAGCAAAGGCATTCGCGACCGCAGCAGATGTCTCCGGGTCGGCCGAGGTATAGCGTAAAGCGACAACACGGCTTTCTCTTAGTGCATCAACTTCCAGATTGTCCGGAATGAATGACTCGAGAATCGGAACCAGTTCTTCGCTGGGAGCGCTAACGAATGGATAGTCGTCGAGAAATTCGCCAGCGACCTGCTCAAGATGCTCTCGCGGCAAAGCGGCCAGCGCGTCTCGGGCAATACGGCGACTTTGAATAATGTCGATCTGGGTCGCGAGGTACGCGGCGTTGTTCTGCCGTGGCATACCGCTTTCCTCAAACGGATTGCCCTCGTTAAAACTCAGCACCAGCGTGGTCGTCGCTTTGTATTGCGGTATCGCAGTAGTGGTTAGCCAATAGCCTGTCGCCATTGTAAGCAACAGCATAAATAGAATTAGCCACCGGCGTGACCAAAACAATTGCATCAAAAATTCAGGAGTCATCAGAAAAGTCCCTCTTTCACTATCAGTACATCGTTCGGCTGCAATTCATCATTCATGTCAACCTTAATGCTCCGGTTAGAGCCGTCCGCTGATTTGCGAGTCAACGTAATGCCTTTCTCAGAACCTCGATCCGTTAAGCCACCGCTGGCCGACAAGGCTTGAATGACAGTCATTGCATCGCGCAATCGGTAAACACCAGGTTTGCGCACTTCGCCGTATACGAAAAACTCGTCCATTCGCGGCACGAAGGCGATGTCGCCATTGCGTACCACGAAATTCTGGTTCAGGTCGCCCTGCTCGAGGAGTTGGCGCAAATCAACACGCAAGGTGCTCTGCTCATCGCCGACCGTGCGCGTCAGCAACATATAGTCCGCCGCCTCATCACCAAGGCCACCGGCCATGGCGATAATGCCAGCGACATTCTCGGACGCCGCGGTTGACAGCGTTTGTATCGAATAACGTCCTGGTCTCGTGACATTACCGAGGATAGTGACCGATTCACTTTCAGCCGCCATGCTGCGCTCGACAAATATTGTGACTTGCGGCTCCCTGACCAGTGAGCGACCGGACAGTTCGCCGGCGATGCGTCGTTCCGCATCGCGAACGGTTAGCCCCGAAACCGAAACCGAACCCAGCAATGGAAACGTGATACTACCGTCAGACGAAACTTGCGCAACGGTGTCCAGATCCTTCTGGCCGTAAACGGAAACGCGCACGATATCGCCGGGACCCAGGGTTACGTCCTGTGCATTTGCCGACGGCTGCATGCCTACCGCCAGAAGCAAAACGCTGGCCAGCACCGCAACGCGCGTACTCAAATCTTTAATCTGCAAACTCATACCTACTCCAAATTTCTGTTTTCTATTGGCTACAGGAACTCGTAACGGAACCCAATGCTGTAGTTCTCGTAATCAAAGTCCTGCAATGTTCGATTCGACGATCGATCACCAATTTTTACGGAAGCATCAATTGTGATGGTCCTGCGAGGCTTCCACTCGATTCCCGCAAGCACATTGGTCAGATCATCCTCTCTAACTTCTAACCCTGGTATTGGTAAGACGTTCGGCTCGTCCTCAAAGTCACGTTTTTCGTGGTTGACGCCGAGACTAAAGCCCAGTTTTTCGCTCGTTTTCCACTCGCCCGTAATAGCTCCGCCATCGGCGATGGCAAAGTTCGACAGCTGATCACCGAGGCTCGAAATGCGGCGATACGCTTGGACTGAAAACTTAAAGCCATTGCTAACCCGCCACTCAAGATCAATCTCGCCTGTCGGCCCGTCAAACTCCGCAAGTAACGGATCAACCGGATCTCGTTCCTGGTATTTCACCTGAAAGTTCATCTTCAAGTCGGCGGCCAGTTTCCAGTCAACCTCCGGACCAACTTTGAATTCTTCAAAACCGAGACTGTTCGCACCTTGCGACTCTCGCTCTTCATAGTCGGCCACAATTGCGATTGTATTGCCCTGGCGACTTTCATAAGTGAAGTCGGCACTACCACTATTGCGTTCGACCGGTCGCGCGAGGTCGAAGTCAATATCGGTGTAGGCAACGCTCGCACCGAAACTCCAGTCCAATGCAAAACGCTGGCGTATACCGGCAAATACCCGCTGCCGAATACGAAAGTCGATGCGTGGCGCTAACTGGTTTTCGAAATTGACCAATTCCTCAACACGCAGGTAACCCGCGTCAAACTCGAATGCATTGCCCTTGAAATCATAGCGGGCCAGCAAATTTCCGCTGGTGTTGTCGACATCAGTGTACTCGTCATAGATGCTCTCGAGGATCTCGGCATCAAAACGAATCCGGCTTTTAGTCGTCAGTGCCCAATCCGAATCGATGCCGGCATTTGCTACGAAATACAGGTCTTCCAGACCACTTCCGTCGGCCGTGGGCGGAATCTGATTTTCGTCCTCAACACGGAACAGGTTGGTATCGCTGACGACCTTTGCGCCAACAAAAAACGTCACGTCTGTGCTGTTCTGTTGAGCGGCTGCCGGCTGGCTGAAAACGATCGACGCGAACGCCAGCGCTACCACTGATGTATATCCCCGTTGCACTATTATTATTACCTTCGCAAGGTGAGTTGTGATGTCAATAACAGCCGCTAGTATAACGTGTTACGTGACAAATGTAGCATTTCGCTTCAACTCCGGCGGCTGGCCGATAAAGGGCGTAAAAACGACGTTCTACATAACTTGATGGGGCTATTCCAGCCAATGCGAAAGGTCCCGATTGAAGCGGCTTTCAAGGCTTTTTATCGGCATTGCATAATGCGCCTGCAATGCTCGTTTGACGTAATCGGGCATGGCGTACTCCGGTGCCGCGTTTACCTTTTTCGCACCGCTTTGCGCATTGCGCGATTCGGGTCGCACAATTCGCAGAAAGTTATACATTTGATCAAGAGATTCGTCTGCGTGAATCTTGATGTCGTCAAAGAAAAGGTAGAGGAATTTATCGTTAGGAAACACCGACTCCCAGTTCTCGATTGCACGGGGGTAGTCACCGCGGATGAGAACCTCCGGTCGCATCACCCGCTCCAGCAACCAATTCTCGTCTTTGTCTTGCAAATACGAACTGCCTTTTTGATACCAGGCCGACTTGCGCAGACCTGACCATGCACGATCGATTGGGTTGCGCAGTATATAGATGAGTCTTAGCTTCGGATTATGTTTCCTGATTATTGCAATTCTTTCGGCAGACAACGTCGAATACAAAGGTGTGATGTCTCCTGCCAGCCTGGCGCCCGCATTTCGATATTGCCACCAGTACCAGCGCAGATGGCTTGGGCGCTCTACATCGAAGAAGAAGGTGTCGCTCCAGCGCAAGTCAGAATCCTTGTCTGCAGTATCGAGCGGCCGTTCATCGTAGAAATGCACTTCCTTGCGCTTTGGCAGGAAAACCTGCGGATCAGCCGACAGGCTCTTGTGCACCCAGGTGGTCGCCGCCCGCGGCGCACCAATGCACATAAAGTCCGGAAATCGTTGCGGGATCCACGCCGCCACGCCGGTGTACGCCAGCATGCAACTGCGGACGAGGCTACGGCGGTAATAGCGCGAGGATTGTTTTACGTTCATTATGGCAATATTGCTGCTAACGGCGTGGCATTGGGGTGATAATGCCACCAAGGCAACTGCGAAATGTTGCTTATTCTCGCAATAATAACAATATGAATTGAGAACCTTAGTATGGCCACAAGGCAAATCACGTTCAGCGTCCTAGCAACCTTATTCTTGTTATCTGCATGCGGCGGCAGCAGCAACGGCGGCAATAACCGTCAGCCTCCGCCTCCACCGGGACCGCCACCGCCACCAGGACCCACTACGCCGCTGCCCATTGACCCGGACAATTCTATTGCGGTACTGGCCTTACCTGCCGTATTTGTTGAGGACCTGGTCGAGCTGAGTGCGTTGGTGATTGACGCGCTCATTCTTGCAGCTGAGCAACGCGAGGCCGTCACGACGATACCGTGCGACAGCGGCTCCGTCCAGGTAACGCTTTCCGATCTCAATGCGAACGGCCTGCCCAGCGCAAGCGAAACCGCGACCCTGGCAATGACCGATTGTCAGTTCTCTGGCAGCAGCCTGTCAGCCAATGGCACATTGGACCTGGAGATACGCAGCTTCGTTGTTGAATCCAATCTGTCGGCCAGAGCTAAGATTCGCGTCAGCGCGAACGGTCCTGTCGCGCTCACCGCCAATAGCGTAACGAATAATGCCACTGGCGCATTCGAACTCAACTACCTCGGCGACGACACTATTCAAACACTTGACCTGTCCAGCCGATTTGCGGATGAAGTCACGCTGCAGACCGATGCCGGCGAAGACAACACATTCACCAATTTTGCAGTAATGCGTACTCTGTCGGCGACCGGAATTTTGACCGATACGTTCTCAACGGATATTGCCAGCGAGTCTCTCGACGGCGCCATCAACTGCCGGACGACGCTGGATCTTGAAGGACCGGTCGGCAATGTACTGGCTGAGGGCGTTTATGTCTGTGACGGAGAGGCACCGAGCGCCGCGCGTGCGCTCGGGACACTGGGTGGTAGCTTGCAACTCGGCACCGACCCGGATGGCGACGGCATGTTCGACGACGTGCCAACCCCGTCGGGCGGCAGCGGCACCTGGGCAGACTTTTTCGGCGATGAGTTTTTCACTCTCACTGTACGCACTCCCGGCGTCATACCGGAGCAATTGCTGGCGACATTGAACACGACCTCCGCCTCCTACAATGTCAACGCGATGGCCGTTAGCCCGGATGGCAGCAGGGTCTACATTTCGGACAACACTGGGATTCGCATCGTCGATGCTGTCACTCTGACGGAAATCGATTTCCTGGCATTGCCGGCAACACCCGGCCCGCTCGCTGTCTCTGACGACGGCTCTACATTATGGGTAGGCTTTAGCGGCGCACAACGCATTCAGTCGGTAGATCTCGGCACATTTACGGCAGGCCCACAGGTACCGCTGGGCGCCTCACCGAATTACGCCAGCCGGCTCGCGACTCACCTTAGCGTGGCCCCTGGCCAACCACAAACCGTTGTAGTGTCTATGGCGAACCGCAACGAGCTGGTGGCGTACGCCGGTGGCATACAATTGGCAAATATTGTGGATGATCCGGCCGTTCCGTCAGTCTTCGAATTCATCAACACGACCGAGTTAGCCGGGGTGGATACGGACACCACCACCACGACGGTAGTTTCGTTGGGCGGCAGCGGCCTGTCGCTCGCGGCAGACGACGTATTGGCGGGTTTCGAAGTACGTTCCGGTTCTTCGATCGCAGCAGGCCAATACATCTACTCGACATCGGGTCGCGCGTTTGACCCGGTTGCACGTCTAGTCTACGGGCGCGCCAAACTCAATCAGATTCAGGACGTTGTGCACCGCGACGGCGTGACCCTCGACGACGCCGCTGACGCTGTCTATCTTTATAACCACGATTTGGGCCTGATCGAGGGCTATGGTGCAAGCAGCCTGGTGCTGCGCAGTGCCTACGAATTCACCAGCAACGGCGACTATGTCGACTTGGCTGCCGCCGGCAGCGGCGTTGTGCTTGCCACTGACAGCGAGCTCGTGCGACTGGAAAAAGCCGACATTCTGGCGAACAGGAATTCGAGCCTTTGCATTGCGTTTGACCTGAGCGGCGTCATTGCGGACAAGTTTTTCAGTGAGATCGAATGCGGCTTCAGCGACGTCGTTTACAGTGCCGTAAACAATCGCGTGTATGCCGCGCTACCCAGCTTCGCTGGCATCAATGGCAATTCGATTGCAACCATTGACCCTGCAACAGGCGCAATTGTCAGCACGCTGTTTGTCGGCTCCGAGCCATTGTCCCTGGCACTGACGCAAGACGAGTCACTACTGTATGTATCCTTCCAGGAGGCGAGCCGGATCGCGATTGTAGACCTGGGGCAGGATGCTGTCAGCTCGTACATCGACCTGGAGCTGGTTGAAGCGAACGGCAAGCCGTTGCTCGGTGCTGACGTTGCAGTGTCGCCGGCCGCCAATGACACAATTCTGGTCGCGACCCGTAATGAAGCATCCTCCTATATTGCCGGCGTCAAACAAGGCAGCGCACTGGGCGGCTTCCTGACGATCAGCGACACCTTTTTCAAGCCTGGCGGTACCGAGGCACTGATTCAGGAGTTAAACGCGAAACTAACTCGCGTGACTGTAGACGCTGCCGGCGTCGGTGCGATATCAACAGAAAATGCGCTGGTTGCCGCTCGCAGTCTCAAGTATGCCGATGACACTCTATATGATCGCAACGGCCGTATTGTCGACGAGCCGGCTTCGATGGTACTGGGTACCTGCCCGGCCAACTCTGGATCAGGTACATTGTTGGCTGAGCCATCGACCGGAACCGATCTGGTGTACTACATTGACCAGTCTGTGGAGAGCGTCGTAACGACCTGCGATGAAACGACCTTTGCTGTGACCAGTCAACGCGCGCTGCCGTCGTTCGGTGAAACGTCCAGCATCCCGAAGGTGCTGAAAGAAGCTGGCACAGACAAACTGGTGCTGGGTACCAGTGGCAAACTCATCGTGTTTGACCCAACCGGACTGCGATCGCCTTAGACAGACAACTCGCTGAGCATCGCCCGAAGATTCTCTCGCCAGGGCACTCGTTGAATCCCAAGCGCCGCTTCCGTCGCGCTGCAATCAAGCACGCTGTAGGCCGGACGATGTGCCGGCGTCGGGTATTGGTCGCTGCTGATTGGATTTACCAGAATCTCTTCGGTTAGCAATCCTGCCTGGAGAGCCTCTTCGCGAATTGCAACGGCGAAGTCGTGCCAGGTAGCCTCGCCTGAATCGGTCCAGTGAAATGTTCCACACACATTCTCTGTATCCACCGCTGCCCATACCGCTGCCGCCAATGAATTGGCCCAGGTCGGCGTGCCGCACTGATCGGCCACGACGCCAAGCTCATCGCGCTCGCCCATCAGCCGCAACATCGTTTTGACGAAATTGTTGCCGGTGCTGCTGTACAGCCAGGCTGTACGAATCACCATGCCGCGTTCCGGCAGAATATCCAGAACCGCTCGCTCCCCTGCGAGCTTGGTTCTGCCATACACGCTTAACGGGCTCGGCTCGGTATCAGGTGTGTATGGCGTCGTCGCGGAGCCATCGAACACGAAGTCGGTGGAAATGTGAATAACCCGTGCGTCGACATCTCGCGCCGCAGCTGCAATGTTACCGGGGCCTTCCGTATTAACTGCGATAGCACTCGCCTCGTCCGACTCTGCTGCATCGACTGCCGTGTAAGCCGCGGCGTTTACAACTACATCAGGCTGCACGTCACGTACGATGGTCGATAATGCGTTTGCGTCGGTGATGTCCAGCTCTGGCAAGTCCAGGCCTACAATTTCCCTGCTCGCAGGCATCGTCGCGGCCAGTGCTTCGCCGAGTTGCCCTTTGCTGCCGAGGACCAGTGTCGTCATAAGTAGCAATCAGCCTCGACCAGTGGCGCTGCGACTTTGTCTTTGGCGGAAAGCACTGGCTTATCGCCGGGACCTAGTGGCCAGTCGATGCCGATGTCCGGATCGTCCCAACGTACAGCACGTTCATGTTGCGGAGCGTAGTAGTCCGTGCACTTGTACTCGAATTCGACTTTATCGCTCATCACCAGGAAGCCGTGCGCGAAGCCCGAGGGCACCCAAAGCTGATGCTTGTTGTCTGCGGACAGGATTTCGCCAACCCATTGGCCGAATGTCGCTGATGATCTTCGCATGTCGACTGCGACATCAAAAACCTTACCAGTTACAACCCGTACCAGCTTCCCTTGGGCCTGCTCGATCTGATAGTGCAGGCCACGCAACGTTCCATTGGACGATTGGCTGAAATTATCCTGCACAAATTCCACGTCGGCAACGTTGTCGCGAAACAGTTTCGCCTGCCAGGTTTCCATGAAAAAACCACGCTCATCAGAAAACACCCGTGGCACGATCTTGACGACCTCGGCTATTGCTAAGGGGATAAATTCCATTAGTAGACTTTTTCGTCGAGCATTTTCAGAAGATATTGACCGTACTCGTTTTGCTTCAGGCTGCCAGCAATCGACCTGACCTTATCTGCGTCGATGTAGCCGAGCTTGTAGGCGATCTCTTCCGGGCAGGAAATCTTCAGGCCCTGGCGACGCTGAATGACTTCGATAAAATTAGCAGCCTCCATCAACGACTCGTGCGTGCCGGTATCCAGCCAGGCAACGCCGCGCCCCATCAGTTCGACGCGCAATTCGCTTTGCTCCAGATAGACACGATTCAGGTCGGTGATCTCGAGTTCGCCGCGCGCGGAGGGTTTTAGTGCCTTGGCAATTCCGGCGACCTGGCTATCATAGAAATACAAACCCGTTACTGCGTAATTCGACTTTGGCTGGGCCGGTTTTTCGTCAATCGATACTGCTTTGCGATTCGCGTCGAACTGCACCACACCGTAACGCTCCGGGTCGTGAACGTGATACGCGAAAACCGACGCGCCGCTGGTCTGGCTGGCCGCCGTGCGCAACTGCCCGGGCAAGCCATGACCATAGAAAATATTGTCACCAAGAATCAACGCTACCGAGTCACCCGCGATAAAGTCCTCGCCGATAATGAAAGCCTGCGCAATGCCACCCGGTGTGGGCTGCACAGCATAGTCAATGTTAAGACCCCATTGGCTGCCGTCGCCGAGAAGTCGCCGGAATGCATCGTTGTCTTCCGGTGTCGTGATGACCAATACCTCACGGATGCCGGCAAGCATTAATATCGTGAGCGGATAGTAGATCATCGGCTTGTCGTAAACCGGCATGAGTTGCTTGCTGACCGAGATCGTTAGCGGATGCAGCCTTGATCCAGCGCCACCGGCAAGAATGATCCCTTTTGTTGTTGTTCTTGACACAGTCTGGTCCAGTGAATTGATGCTTGCGGATTATACCGGGCAATTATTGGCGAACGATCAATGCTACGTCACACAATGGGCAGGCGCAGTCGAAACTCTGTGCCCTGACCCGGCTCGGATTGTACGCTTAGTTGCCCGCCCAACGAGCGCGCATACTCACGCGCCAGGTATACGCCGATTCCCATGCCCTGGCTGCCTTTGGTGCTGTCAAACGGGCGAAAAAGCTAGCATCGAATTGACATAGCCGCGGGCATCAGTAAGGACCGGGTTACAGTCTGCGGGGTATGGCGGTGGATTTGCTCTGCCAGAAACAATACAAAAATACTGAGGGTGAGGCAGATCTGGATCGCGATTGTTGTCGGCAGGTCCGTAAAAATCAGCAAAATAGGGCCACTCGCAGTGGCGGCGACCCTGCCGGCCCAGACAGCGCTGAATAAATACAGGCAGCGAAGCCGAAACCGATTTGCGCAATGTTTGCTATTTGCTCGGGGGCCATGATGACCTGCGTCTGGCCGCCCCTAGGCGCGGCCCCGGCCGATAGCGTAGTACTGGATACCGTGTGCCTCGACAGTGACCGGCTCGTACAGGTTTCTACCGTCGAAAATCACCTTGTCGCCAAGCGTAGCGGCAACGGTATCGAAGTTCGGACTGCGAAACTCTTGCCATTCAGTAAGAATGGCGAGTGCATCGGCACCCTCGAGAGCATCGGCGGCCGATTCACACAGGGTTAGTCCGCTCTGGTTGGCATAAATGCGACGGGTCTCGTCTATAGCTTCCGGGTCGTAGGCGCGAACGGTCGCACCGGCGGCCCAGAGCGCCTCCATCAACACGCGGCTCGGTGCGTTGCGCATATCATCCGTGCCCGGTTTGAATGACAGCCCCCACAAGGCTACGGTTTTGCCCGCGAGACTATCGTCGTAGTGACGCTGGATTTTTTCGAAAAGACGACGTTTCTGTTGTTCATTGACTGATTCGACCGCGTTCAGAATCTCGGCATCTAGATCCTCATCGGCGGCGGACTTGGCTAACGCGCGTACGTCCTTGGGAAAGCAGGAACCACCGTAGCCACCGCCCGGGTATATGAAGTGATAGCCGATTCGCGGATCTGAGCCAATTCCGACCCGGACCTGCTCGATGTCAGCGCCCACCTTCTCGGCAATATTGGCGACCTCGTTCATAAAGCTGATCTTGGTCGCTAGCATCGCGTTCGCGGCATACTTGGTCAGTTCTGCCGAGCGGATATTCATGCTGATCATGCGGTCGTGATTTCGATTAAAGGGCTCGTAGAGCGCGTGCAGGAGTTCAGCGGTACGCGGATTGTCGGTTCCGACAATGATTCGATCCGGTTTCATGAAGTCATTAATCGCCGCACCTTCCTTGAGAAATTCAGGATTGGAGACAACATCGAATTCAACGTCGACTTTACGCTGGTCCAACTGCGCCTGGATTTCAGCACGCACTTTGTCTGCGGTGCCGACCGGCACTGTAGACTTATCGACGACGACCCGGTACTCGCTCATATTTTTACCGATTGAACCAGCAACGGCCAGAACATGACTTAAGTCGGCAGAACCGTCTTCGTCAGGCGGTGTACCAACGGCTATGAACTGGAACAACCCGAAACTAACCGCTTCCTCGATATCCGTGGTGAAACTAAGCCGGCCTGCCTGCTGGTTACGTTTCACCATTTCTTCAAGCCCAGGCTCGTAGATGGGGGTCTGGCCGTTGTTCAGGCCGTCAATCTTGGCCTGGTCGATGTCGCAACACACGACATTGTTGCCCATTTCGGCCATGCAGGCGCCGCTGACGAGGCCAACATAGCCAGAGCCAAATATCGAAATCCGCATGCTACGTCCTGTTGCTTAAATACCAGGCCGAGATTATACAGGCCGATCGCGACAATGCCTTATTTCTCGGTATAGTAGCGCTGCTTTCTCGATCTTCTGGAAACTCATGTCACGCATTGCTGTTCACCTGATCGCCGCCGCCCGACCCAACTTCATGAAAGTCGCGCCGCTGTATCATGCGCTTCGTAAAACTGACTGGGCGAAACCGGTTCTGGTCCACACCGGCCAGCATTACGACCGCAATATGTCGGACGCGATTTTTGAAGATCTCGATTTACCAACACCGGATTACCACCTTGGAATTGGCAGTGGCACGCACGCCGAACAGACCGGCAATGTGATGATCGCTTACGAGAAAATATGTCTGGAGGATCGACCTGATTGGACAATCGTGGTTGGTGACGTCAACCCAACCGCGGCTTGCGCTATGGTCTGCGCGAAACTCTGGATACCCGTGGTACATCTTGAAGCAGGCCTGCGTAGTTTCGACCGTAAGATGCCTGAGGAAATCAACCGACTGGTAACGGATGCGATTGCGGATGTCCTGTGGACGCCTTCCGAGGACGGCACCGAGAATTTACTTAAAGAAGGCGTCGCACCCGAAAAAATTGAGTGCGTGGGCAACATCATGCTGGATTCGTTCGAGATGATGCGGGAGAACATTGCTGCTGCAGATATGGCCGCGGATCTTGGGCTACCAAAGAACGGCTATGCCCTGGTTACCTTGCATCGACCTTCCAACGTTGACGACAAGGCTTCTCTTACGCCGATAGTAGAGAAACTCGTAATCGCTGCAGGGAAGCTGCCAATAGTCTTTTCCACACACCCACGGACTATTAGAAAACTCGAAGAATTTGGCTTGCTACAAGGCCTTTCGGAGGCTGCGAACCTTCAGATCCTAGAGCCTATGCCATATGTTCAATTTATGAACCTTGTGACCGAGGCACGATTGGTGATGACAGATTCCGGCGGAATCCAGGAAGAAACCACCTATTTGGGCATTCCTTGTCTGACGCTGCGCGACAATACGGAACGCCCGATTACTGTCTCAGAAGGTACCAACAAGCTTGTCTGTGTTGATACTCTGCTACCAAATCTCGAGCGAATTCTCGCCGGTAATTGGCCGAGTGGGCGCCGACCTGCGCTCTGGGATGGCAATACAGCCGAGCGTGCAGTGGAATCACTGCGGATTCGGGCAGGATTTTGACGAATCGGTGCTTTATTGACGACACTATTGTCGTAGAATGCCGAGCAATACTTTACTATTGATACTATTGACCCAAAGCACGGAAAAACATCAGGAAATCAAGATGAAGGCACTCCTCACCTGGTCGACAATTATTGGCATCGCTCTTGCGTCCGTGCCTGCGGCAATGGCACAGGGCGAGAGAGGCTATGTGGTGCCCTCAATCGTCTATACAGACGATGACGCAGAGCGTGTCTCCGACGATGGATTAAATGGCTTCCAGGTGGCGTTTGGGCGGCAGATTGCGGAACACTTTGACCTTGAAGGAATGCTGGGGTACAGCTCTGTAAGCGGGTATTCCGACTCAAACCTTTCTTTTCCCGATACTAAGATTTTCGATCTCGGCGCGAATATTCTTTGGTACCCCAATCGCGATTGGCGTGTAACCCCATACTTATTGCTTGGTTTTGGTTATTTGCATTCGGATATTGATCCTGGTGGTGCTAATGCGGAGCTCTCAAATACGTTCGGTATTGGTGCGAACTACCGTTTTGGAGATGGCCCCTATTCACTCCGTGCCGAGTACCGAACGCGCTCTGCGGACGGAATACGCGCATCGAACGGCACCAGTGGAAGCCTCACAGACAATCTGTTCGTCTTAGGACTGCGCTACGACTTCGCAGACGCGCCGGTTGGAGTTAGCGGTGACGGTGGTTGGTACCTGGGCGGTGACATTGCATTTACCGATGAAGATGAAGACCGAGTTACTGATGACGGCATCGGTGGGCAATTCCGTGTTGGCAAGCGCTTGACGGAAAGCTTTGACGTCGAAGCGCTCCTGGGCTTTACCAGCCTTAGTGGTTATTCGGATACAAATTTATCATTTCCCGACCAGTCGATTCTTGACGTTGGCGTAAACCTGCTGGCGTATCCTAATCGGGACATGCGTGTTGCACCCTACTTCCTTGTGGGTATCGGATACTTAGGTACAGAATTTAAGCCCGGTGATAGCGAGAGCGAAGTTTCTACAACAATCGGCGCCGGCCTGAAGTGGAAGTTGGGCGAGAGCGCGTATTCTATTCGGAGTGAGTTTCGAATGCGCTCTGCGTCCGGTACTGCCGCAATTAACGGTAGCGAAGACACACTCACTGACAATATATTCAGTTTGGGCGTGCAGTACGACTTTGGCGGCACTCCAACCTACTCTGAAGACGACGATACTGACGGTGACGGCGTACTGGACATTTGGGATGATTGCCCGAATACCGAACCTGGCGTCGAAGTCAGTTCACGTGGGTGTCCGTTGCGCGATCTCCGTACTGATGCGGATGGTGATCGGGTTCCAGACGATATTGATGAGTGTCCGAATACACCGACCGGCCAGGTTGTTGACGCCCGAGGTTGTTCGCTCGACAGCGACGGCGACGGAGTGGTTACAGGGCGCGACCGTTGCCCTGCATCTCGACCAGGAGCCCAGGTTGACTCCTTCGGCTGCGAACGCGATAACGACCAGGATGGTGTTGTTGATCATCTTGATGACTGCCTGAACACAAGACCTGGTGTTCGAGTAGACACCAAGGGCTGTGAGATCACCGATATCATCGAACTGCCCGGTGTGAATTTCCAGACTGGCTCCGACCGTGTCGTTGATGGCGTTGAGGATATCCTGAGAAGCGTAGCTGAGACTCTCAACAAGTACCCCGAACTTGAGGTCGAAGTCGCCGGCCACACCGACAGTGTTGGTCTTGGTGATGTGAATTATGGGTTGTCGGAACGACGTGCTGTGACTGTTCGTGACATCCTGATCAGGTTCGGTGTGGAAGAGTTCAGAATCCGCGCAACAGGCTACGGCGAGTCTCAGCCGATCGACGACAACAATACGGCTGAGGGCCGTGCGAGAAATCGTCGGGTTGAGTTAAGAATCCTGAATCAGTAGGACGGAAAAGTAAGAATGAGTGGCCGCTGCAACTATTTGGTTGCAGCGGCCATTACTTTTTCAATAGCCAAACAGGTTCGCTCGATATCGCCTTCGGTAAGGGTCGGGTGAACCAGAAATGCGAGACTGACAGGACCTAGCTCATTGGCGATGGGCAATGGCGACTCTGGTCTGATTCCCAATCTCTCGAAAGCCTGTTCTTCGTAAATTTCAGGGCAGGACCCGCTGAAACAAGAGACTCCTTCTGCATTAATTTCCGCCATAATCCTGTCGCGAGACCATCCCGCCGCCAGGCTATCCGCTCGAACAAAGGAGTACAAACGGTAGTACGCGTGCTGTATTTCTGACGATGGAACCGGTGTTCGTAAAGATTCAAATTTGTGCAGCGAATTCACGATATTCATAGCATTGTGATTTCGCGCTTGATTCCAGGCAGCCAGTTTTGTCAGCTGGACACGACCGATCGCGGCCTGCATTTCAGTCATTCGATAATTTGACCCGAATCGTCTAGACAACCAACGAAAGCCTGGGGGGTGTGAGCCGCTAAATGTAGCGTCGTAGTCCTTGCCATGGTCTTTAAGCGACCAGGCCTTTTTCCATATCGCTTCGTTGTTCGTGACGAGCATTCCACCTTCGCCACCTGTAGTGATGATTTTATCCTGGCAAAAGGAAAATGCGGCAATGTGACCGAGGGCACCGACCGGCCTTCCCTTGTATTCGGCTCCGTGTGCCTGCGCGCAATCCTCAAGCACGATTAGGTCGTGTTCTGCGGCAATTGCCATCAGCCCGTCCATGTCACAAGGCCATCCCGCATGATGAACAGCAATGATAGCTTTGGTTTTTGGTGTGATTGCGACTGCAACGGATTCCGGAGTAAAGTTCTGCGAATCCCGACAGGTATCAGCAAACACAGGGCGCGCGCCAACCCGTACTACGCAGCTAGCTGACGCCAGGAATGTCCGCGGTGTAACAATTACCTCATCGCCTGAGCCAATTCCCGCGGCTTCCAACGCAAGCTCCAACGCCAACGTTCCGTTTGCAAGAGCTACAGCGTATTTCGACCCACAAATATCTGCAAACTCTTCTTCGAACATGCGACTCTCTTCTCCTGTCCAGTAGTTCACTTTTCCGGAGCGAAGAACTCTTTCGACAGCTGAGATTTCGTCATTAGAATAGAATGGCCACGGAGAAAGTGGTGTATTTGGCATCAAAGCGCCCTCAGAATCGTTGCAAGAATGTAGCGGATGTCTGCTCGAAATGACCAGTTAACAATATAGTCTTTGTTCAGTCTTACTTTGTCAGGATAAATTACGTCCCTATTGTATTGCTCAGCATCCTCTACAGTTGCAAGCAATTCTTCCTCATTACGATACTTCAGTGTCGCCGGCCCGGTGATACCCGGACGTACGGACAAAATTATCCTGTCATCACCACTAAGTTGATCTGCAAATCCCGGCACGTCCGGCCGAGGACCGACAAGACTCATGTCTCCTAGTAATACGTTTATGAGCTGCGGCAGTTCATCAATTTTTGATCCCCTCCAAAATTTACCCAACCTGGTAATGCGTGGATCGCCAGCAGTTGTCACTGTCGAGGAGGTAGTACTATTTTGACGCATAGTCCTTATCTTAATCGTACAGAATAGCTGGCCAGACCTACCGACGCGTTGCTGCAGAAAGAAGCCGTTTGACCTTGTATCTATTGACGCAAGAAGCCAAGCAACCGCAATTAGCCACCCGGTGGCGACCAGGCCTACAGCGGCGACGGAAATATCAAAAGTGCGCTTCAACAATCTCGCCTTGCGATGGACTAGTAGCGAGCTGCTGTAGTCCACTTTCGAATCCACATTTGCATCATCAGGAGGCGCCAAATGATTGGCGAGTAATGTAGTTTGTTGCGGCGAAATTGTGCCAATTGCCGCGTAAGAAATCTCTCATTGAGGAAGCCCGATTCCCGCAATGCTTGTGGAGAACAATACTCATCCAAGAGCCAAGACAAATCCCCTCGTAGCCACTTATAGATGGGCAATGAAAATCCGGCTTTGGGGCGATCTAGCATATCTTTCGGAACATATTGATGAACAACATCTTTGAGAATCCTCTTACCTACTCCTTTATGATATTTGTATTCGAACGGCAGCCTAGCAACGAATTCGATCAACCTGTGGTCTATCAGAGGTTCTCGGCCCTCCAGGCCTACAGACATACTTGCTCGATCGACCTTCACCAGAATATCGTCCTTCAGATAGGATTCGTAGTCGTGCGCCATTGATCGTTCCACACCATTCGAGTCGTCCTCATACTGCGGCTCAAATGTAAGGAAATCGGCGTTAACAGGCACCGCCAGTATGTTGTCGCGAAGGTAACTCGGAAGCTGTCGAGCAATTACATGCAATTTCTGGCCAGTGAATGAATCATTCTTCTCCAAAGCAGCAAACAGCCCGTGCAATTTGTGTGGAATGGCGTGCCAGGATGGCGGGATCAATCCGAGAACTGCGCGGCCGGAAGCCCTCAGCACAGGTCGTACTGAGCTCGGAATCATAGTGATCCTCGCCATTCTTTGATGCAACAGACGGTACGAGTCGTATCCGCAGAAGACTTCATCTCCCGCATCGGCAGAGAGCGCCACTTTTACATGGCGTCTTGCCATTTGGCTGACCATGATAGTGGGAATTGCCGAGCTATCCGCAAACGGTTCATCGAAGACATCAGGGAGGGTAGGAATTACCTGCTGTGCTTCTTGCTCGGAACAATATAGCTCGTGATGATTTGTTCCTAAACGCTGAGCCGTCTCGCGCGCGTAAGGTGCCTCGTCATTTCCCTCCGAAAATCCGATGGTGAACGTATTGATTGGATCTACACTGCCTGACTGCAAGATCGCGGCTACCGCGGTGCTGTCGTATCCACCACTAAGAAATACGCCGATAGGCACATCCGAAACGGTCCGATATTGGCAAGCGGACAGTAATACATTCTTCAGTTCACCCATTGCCTCAGAATAATCCATCTCCAACTTTTGAGCAGAGTAACAATCGTGCACAGACCAGTAGCGACGCTTTTCGACATTTCTGCTCCGCAAATCGACTCGCCACACTTCCCCAGCGTTAACTTTGTGGCAATGCTTGAATATGCACTGTTCGTCAGGAATGAAGCCGTGATTGAAGTATGAGTTGACTCTGTTCGTATCAACCTGCGCGGAGAAAGCCGAGCACTGATGAAATGCCTTCAGTTCTGAAGCGAATAGAAAAACTTCGTTGCTCTGAAATATATATAAAGGTTTGACTCCAGCTCTGTCTCGGACCAAGAAGACAGATTGCTCACTAGCATCATAAAGGCAAAACGCGAACATACCGATAAACCGATCTATGCAGGCTATTCCCCACTCGAGATATGCGTGCAGCAATACCTCTGTATCTGACTGCGTATCAAAAACATGCCCCAGGACTTCGAGTTCCTTCCGGATTTCTCTAAAGTTGTAAAGCTCACCATTGAATACGACGCTAAGATCGTCATGCACCATTGGTTGATGACCCGACCTGGTCAGGTCTACGATCGAAAGACGTGCATGCCCCAGTCCAACTAATGCCACAGGACCACGATACATCTCCATTCCACGATCGTCCGGTCCACGGTGCCGCAATACAGAGACCATGTTGTGCAGTGTCTGTTGGTGGATCGAGCGACCGAAATCGATGAAACCAGCTATGCCACACATATTATCGGAGGTTCAATCAACGCGTTTTCCGCGGATCGCGCCGTCGCCTGAAACCTGGTCATTTGTAGGCTCGACAAATTCGATAAACAGATAGTCATTGGGCAATTCTCTAAGTATACGAGCATTCGGGTCATTGGCGTGAGAGCGCATGACCATGGCGTTTTTCTTGGAAATTGTCGTGTGACAGCGAAAACCCGAACGCCACGTAGAATTATACAGGATGCTATTCATTACCCGACCGATTCCTCTTCCCTCGAACGACTCGTCAATGAGACGGCCTACGAACGCTCGGCGATTCCAGAAGCAGCGCAGGGAAAAATAGCCAACTAACTCGCTGCCGGAAAATACACCAAACATTAGAAACGCAGGGTTCCGATAAACTCGATGTAGCCCTCTACGATCAAAATCGTGTGGCTTGAAATAGGTTAGTCGCTCTGCGTCTTGACGCTCAAGAAGTCTGTACAACTTTTGCAAATCAGATTCCAATATCCGGCGGAATTCGTACCCTTTGAGCTCGAATTCCTCCAGGGAACGCGCCGACTCAGAGTCGAAACGACGACCGTGGAGAATCTGAAAAAGAAGACCATTTACCCACTCAATTGCAACCCAGATGAATGGAAGTTTTTGTTTTACGAATAGTAATAACCTGGTCAACGCAACAAATCCAAGCGATCCTTAAGACCACTTTGAACGGGTAGTTGCCATACCAGCTTGCACCAATCGTGATTGCCCTCTAGTAACCCGGGGCCATCTTGCGTAACCACAACATCCCAGCCAATGGACCTGTTTTCAGGCCGCAGAAAACTCGCCTCGCGAATCATCGCCATGATCTCAGTCCAATACGGAATCTCAAATCCGACAATAGCGACCCCTGTTGCAGGGTGATGACTTTCGGAATTCTTTGTAATATCCGAATACACACCAGGCCCGGATATGATACCTGTCCTCTCATCGATAGGTGCTGCAATATTTCCAGCAGCCAGATTATCTACGGGAGAATTCACCGATATGCGTAAGCGAGTACCCAGCACCGTGAATTTTCCGGTGCGTGAGATCTCTGTGAATATTCTTACCGTGTTTACCGCCGTTGGTGCCAACGATTGTAAAAGCGGGTGCTGGACAATAAGAGTCTCTACGAGGTCGAATTGGCACCGACCCATCATGCCCACGAGTTCTGACGGCGACATTGAAGACACCGACTCAAAACGAACATCGGCACCACAATTTCCTGTCGCACCTTTGAGTACAAGCACTCTGTTTTCAGCGAGTATTCGAGAACAAAGCTCATGGTCCGCCGAAAGTTCAGTTCTGGTGTAAAGCTTGTGTCGAAAAAATTGTTTGTAGGCCTTATAAAAATCCCGTTTGTCTTCCAAAATTCCTCGTGATTGTAGGGGGTTGGCGGCTTTCTGATACTCGTACATTGTTCCGGTACCCGCCCATTGCGTCTTTTCCTGATCCTGGATTTGGTAAAAGCGAAACTGATAGAACTCAAGTATCGAAATGTTGTAGCGTAGGCTATCCCTAATGATCCTGCGCCATTGCGTGAACAGAGACCATCCAGTCTCGCTTCGGACGTGATCCGAAAACTTTCGCAGGGTACTCCAGTCAAGTCGCCAGAAGTAGTACATCAGATATACGAGTCGCATTGGCCAATTCACTTTTCTGAGAGGGTGATCTTTTCAACCAATTCGGTAGAACTTACGAATTTCACGTCCGGCCACCTGGCTGTGACTCTATGCAATAAACGAGAAAGCGCGGCTAGTCCGACGTTTCGATTTGTCTCGTCTATATGACCCGAGAAATTTACTCTATGCGAGCTAATGATCGCTGGTTTTCGCCATCTAAACGCCGCAGCGACCTGACGCAGCGCCATTTCTACCGCGTCGAAACCTGCGTCATAAGTTGGTTCAAAAACTACGTTTCGCACGATGGATACATGACTCTGGTCGCTTTTGCGGCCAAGAAAATTGAACCTCGTTCCGTTACTATCCGATCCGGAAAAATGTAAATCATGAAACGGCTTGTCTATCCCTAGAATCCCTTGCGACTGTACGAAACCGTAAAGACTTGAATCTAGTCGCAACGCAGGTGGGGCGAAAGTCTTGGGCCGGATATCAAAAATTCGTGCAAATAATTCGACGCCGTCATTGATAATTTGTTGATGCCGTCTGAGACTTGAATTATTCAACGTAGCGTATGCATGGGTAAATCCTACACCAGGCATTCCTGGGTCCGATTGCAAAGAGACCATAGATCGATTCTCCAGGTTGCATAGCAACTCTTCATCTCCGATATCCATTTTGCGCTCCAGCAGCTCAATATTCAGGTGCTCGCGCCCATGAAATTCGGGTGCGAGCAGACCCGACGCCACGCCCTGCTTCCACAGATTCCAGGCACCCGAGTAAGATTCAGGATAATCAGCAGCCAGTCGCGCAAAAGTCGTTGGTAGGGATTCATACTTGTATTTATCGCGCTCTCGCAACATCTTGGAAAAATCGGGATTTGCGCATACGGTATATGCCGATACGACCGCGTGCCGCCCATTCTGATCCTTTACAGAAGACAACACCTCGTAAAGAAAGTCTAAGTCCTGTCGGGTTTCCAGCGCATCGAGTCGGTCGAATCGACTTGCCATCGCTAGTCCCGCTGACGCCAGACGACTTCTCGCGTCAATGGAGTCGAGACACACGTTCCCATAGTCGTCCACAGCTAATACAACAAGCTTTTCTGCTGAATGCCAACCTGGGACATTTTTGAGATTATCGATAATGGCTCGTTTCAACCGCCTGACTCTCTATGAGTTGAGATAGCTATTGACGAATAATTTCGCGTTCTCGCGTTGAAACAATCGCGATGCCTGCTCTGCGTTTTCCTGCATCCGTATGTGACGCTCAGGAGTTGACGCGAGCATACGAATAAAGTCAGCGATTTCCTCGGTTTGTTCGGCGCGAAAACAAGCGGCATTCTCGAATCTATCCGCATAATGAGCCAACTCGCTAGCGGGAGATGCGATATAGAGTGCCGGGATTCCGAAACTCATCAAGTTATATGCCTTGCTCGGAACACTGCCCTTACTAACTGCTGAATGCAATATGACGACACCGATGTCAGCGGCAGAAAGAGAGAACGGAAACATCTCATCAGATTGAAAAGGTAGCATCATAACGTTGGTCAGACATCTTTCCTTCAAGAGTCGTTCAATAGCTGGTTGCCGAGGCCCTCGCCCGATAATCTGGAAAAGAATCTGCTCATCGCCTTGCAAATACGCCGCAATATCAATAAGAGATTCTACGTTGTGCGTCACGCCAATATTACCTGAGTACTGCACAACAAATTTTTCTTCAATTCCGTGCTCGCGAATGAATGGATTGCGATCGGAGGCGATGCGTGAATTTTCCTGAAACACGGACCAGATCGGGTGCACTATTACGCGATCGCGGCTTGTGTATTGAGAGATTGAATCTGCGAGTGCATCACTGATGGTAAAGATACACTTGGCCTTGGCGAATGACCTGCGATTTAGAGAAGACCATATACGATACTTCAGGTCCGATTCCTTAACACCGGCCACCTTCAGGACATCAGGGTATACATCCCAAATTATCATGCTGAACGTATTGGTAAGAAGGAGATTCAGCAGATAGCCCATAGGAGGTACTGAAACGAACAATACTTCGTATTTGCGATACTTAGTCTGCAGTAGAAACCACATTTGAATCAACGCCATGAGGTACGAGATCGCCTTCCTCCACGCTGGGCGCTCTCGCCAATGACTAATATAGGAAACCGCAACGTCTTGGCTGAGGGATTCCCCTTGTTCATGGACACTACCCGTGACCAATGCGACATGCTCGAAACGTTCCTGAAACGAATTCGCTAAACCAACAGTCAGGTAGTTTACAGCTTGATTAACGATTACGATTTTTCGGTGACTGCTACCCAACGTCTCTCAACCTTATGCTGTAATCAAAGCGACTCATACAGCTTCACATGATCGTTAAAGCGCTCGACATTACTGAACAACGCCTCCGCCCGATCACGGCAGAAGGTCGACTGAGCTGCCTGGTCTCCATCGCAATATTGAACGGCCGCTTCCGCGGCGCGCGCAGTATCCCCCGGTACAACGACAATACCGGTCGTTGCATCGATCGCTTCAGAACTCCCTCCTGTGTCGTAAGTTACGACAGGCACACCGCACGCCAATGCCTCCAGATTTACACTTGGAAAGTTGTCGCTATACGTTGGATTGATGAGCACCGACGCTCTCTGGTACCACCGAACCAGTGAATCAATGTTGTTTGTTTTCTCGACTCCCTCAATCCCGGCTGGCAAATTTCGCGCTTGTGACGCTGTTACACCTACAAGTACGATTCTGATCGACGCCGGCACCAGGCGCCTGATTTTTGCAAAATCGCTGAATCCTTTTCGATCGGTCCAGGCATTCGCGACACCCAGGATTATTGCCTTGTCTTGCTCATTTAGCGATGGCCGAAAGACATCAAGATCGACGCCATTGTGTATGACGTGAATGGGTCGCTGCGACAGGAATGATCCCTTCACAATGTTCTTCAGCCATCTACTCGGTGTCACAACTGTCAAATCGTCCAACCCTTGGAATAGTTGCTTTTTCAATCTGAAGTTTTCGCGACTGCGGTCCAAAACACTTCGAGGATAGTAATGTGTCATGGGGCACTCAAAACACTCGGTGCGCCATTTCGAGCAGTCGAATCGACCAAAGTGTGCGCAATGGCCAGTAAATGGCCAGCAATCGTGCATTGTCCAAACCACAGAGCACTTGGCGTTTCTTAGGAAATCGAAGAGCACTGGATAGTTTAGATAGTAACCGTGGATATTGTGTAACCCGACTATGTCGGGTTTTTCTCGCTCTAGCCTGTCAATTAGCCGTGTCGTCGCACCTCTCGATCCCAGACCCTGGCCATCAAATACGCTACTACGAACTGCATGCAACGCAATATTTAATGCGCTGCCGATACGATATGAAACCGAGGTGGTCGAGGCTTCACCACGGCCATAGCCGATGAAGCTTGAATGGCCGCGTTCAAGAGCGACTTTGCCAATGTCATCGACAATTCTTCCCGTACTGCCATGCCCTACGACCGAATTGATCTGCACAACTTTCATGAATTTTCGGACAGCATAAATTTCAGGTAGCGGGACGTGACCTTCTCAGGCGTAAGGTGCGAAACCGTAGCCGGCGATCGAGTAGCCATTTCTTGCCGAAGATCCTCATTCAACATGAGCGACGCAAGCGCGTGTCGAAATTCTGCGTCGTCATACAAATCGATCAGGTATCCGTTTTCCCCATCTCTAATCAAATCCGATGGCCCTGCGCTGCAATCATAGGCCACCACAGGCAGCCCCAACGATAATGCTTCGGCTACGACATTGGGGAATCCTTCGGATGATGATGTAAACGCGAATATCTTTGCGGACTCATAGTATTGAGCAACATTGGACTGCGCGCCCATAAAATGAACCTGATCGCTGATGCCCTCTTCTTCCGCAATCGCAACTAGACGTTCACGAAGTAGCTGCCGTTGCGAATCATCACCAACGATAACAAGACTCCAATCGGGTTGTCTGATTTCAGCGAAAATCCGGATGAGGCGATCGTGATTCTTGCTGGCGATCAGACGGCCGACACACAACACTACGTTCTGGCAGTTCGGCTGCCTAGAGTCCGCCCGGATTAGAACCGGATTCGGTATCACCGTCAATCGTTTGTTGAGACCACGACGAACACAACTATTTTGAGCTTCCTCGGTTTGAGCCACCATTCCTGCTGCTCTCGGGTACAAGATTCGCCGCAGGAATTCATGCACAGGTCCGATTGGCAGCATCGGCGAAGATCTGTCGGAAAGAAATATACGAACGCCCAGACCTAAACAAGCCAGCAAGACAAAATTGTTCCAGCGCTCACCAAAACTCATAGCCCCTTCATACTGGCCGTTTTTTATCGTCGTGCGCACGAAAGAAAGGGTGCGCATTGTGCTTCTTAGCCGCCTGCTGTGATCAAATTCAAAACCCGGCTGGATAATCTTCACGCGTTGGTCAATCGAATAAAATACCGTCTTGTCGCTGCCATATACGATGAGATCGACCATCACACCGTCGCGTCTTGCGATCTCATTGACCAGTATCGACATCACGCGCTCCGAGCCTCCGACCTGGAGCGACGAGATCAGAAATGCAATTCTCGGAACATCTGGACTTGAGGCAATCATAGTCCGCTAGAAATCTGCCTGTTTGATATCTGTTTCTTGCAGCAGCCGATAAACATCGCTTGCTTCTGCAAAACAGCTGCGTGCTCTGACTCGATCTGAAAGATCGGACTTTTCTACAATATCCGATTTGCTTGGCAAGCTCGTCGCCCCCGCGCGCTTTTGGGCCTCCCTTGTCTGCATGATCTGCTCAAAACAGGCGATTGATTCTGCAACCGCAGGACGCTCAGCTACCGCATTTAACTCTTCAATTGTTGCCACTCGAATTATTGACAGCGGATCATCACGTAGCCTGCTGAACAGTACGACTTGAATGGCGCTTAATTCTGAAAGCGCGAATTGATAATACCGAACGTAGTCGGCAATGAGTGTATCGATGAGGCCATTCGTTATATCCGCGCCCCCCATATGACGACGCCTGTGTAGATTTGATGCGATCGCCTGCTCTGGATTTCGAAGCAGGACTAGAGACGGGATGTCTTGTCCCAGAGCGATTTTTAGAGCGGCCGGAGTATGCAAATGAGTTGAAATTTGAATTTTTGGATAGAAGAAATTGATCAGACCGGCCAGGTAGGTATTGCCGGACCGCGGATACCCGTCAATGTATAGGTCGTCACCAGAACGCGGCAACCGTAGATTTGTGTTGTTTTTCAGTCGTAGTCGAAAATACAACCGGTACAAACTTTGAGATTGCATGAATAATTGTCTAATCGAGTATTTCATTGAGTACTGTAATTCGTCGCAATTTTCTTCAGATACGAATTTATACTAATCGCAAATAGCATCGATCAGATCGTCTGATGTAACGAACTCCAAGTCCGGCCAATTCCGCAATGCAGTTCCGATGAGGTCGTCCAGCAAGCGCAAACTGCGATCCCGGTGCGCCATACTCATACCGCCAACGTAGTTGACGCGGTGCGTAGAAATAATTGCTGGCTTATGCATAGCGAATGCGCTCCGGATTTGACCAATTGCGCTTGCAACCCAGTCCGAGCCCTCGTTTTCGAACGGCTCGAATTTTACGTTTCGAACTGTATAAATTTGATTGACTTCACTTCGCTTGCCCGTGAAGCGACGATGGACAGCAACCGTTTTGCCGTCTGCCGATGGTCGCAACTGGCCTCGCTGACCTTGAATCAGCCGAACACCCAAATCCCAAATAGTGGCCTCAAGCTCGGCCGGAAGAATGTAGTTGCAAGCAATAAGACTCCGCGACGGGTATCCGAATACGCTCCGAAACTCGGCCAAACCATGCTCAACAATCCTAGTGATGTCCTGCATGTGTGAAATCGAGGTTGGCCAGTTTGCAGCAAGATAGTCGCGTTGATCAGGTGCGGAAGTCTGCGTTGTTAGACCGTAGTATCCGTGTTCGAATGCGCACAGCGTCGCTGGGTTATTTCTCTGAAGGTCGGCCAACCACAACCCAACATTCACGTGTTCTCTCCCATGGAACTGCGGCCAAATTAGCCTTTCGTCCATAGCGGCCTGCCACGCTTCTTTCAGATCCTCACCGTTGTATTTGTCATACGACTCAAAAAAACTCTCGCGTTCATAGCTCTCGAATCCATTGTTCTCGATTGCCGGGAAATCCGGATTGCCCATTATCGTATTGAATGTAAATGTCGCGGGTCTGCCGGTCGAATCTCTATGCTTTTCGATGACATCAAAGAGGGCACCCAAATCCGAACCGTTTTCCAGACAATCAAGCCTGTCATAGGGGTTATCATTGACACCAAGTCCGAGCTCGGATAATGCCTTGTGTGCTTCAGTACCCGGCATTCTGATCGCGCCCCAATCATCACTCTCGAATACGACCAATCGGCGTGGGGTCCGCCACCCTCTCAGGTTCGCCCAGCCCGCGCTCAAGCTGTCCTTAATAGCCGCAATATTTGTCATCTTCGGGTTTCGCAATGGGCGGACATCCCGGTTACATGCCCAACTCGATCATTTCATAAAGACCGATCTGTGCGTCGACAAATGGCGCCAAAAAGAAATTTCCAACTAACAGCAATGGTGACGCGAATTCGAGAAGGAACCGTACGCCGAGGGCGATGTTAATGCCCAACAACGGCCACAGACCGCTCACTAATTGTTTGTAACGCCTAACCGTTCTATCTGAGTCATTCAGGAATATTACAGCTGAAGCTATGATGAGAATCTCGCCTATCTTAAAAAACCGTCCGGCAGACGGAATGTACTCAATCAAATTGGTTACGCCATAAATCAACATTCCGAACAAAGCTATATTGGAATTCGCGCTCTTGTTCTTGTGAACCCCGCCCAGGAACAGCAACGTCCCGGCAAGAAACACAAAAAGCGCGGTGAGGCTATTGCTAAGGGTCAGGAACCAGGCCACCTCGCCAGTGCCGCCAATAGATGCGGAATTCACATCCAATTGGTCCACGTACCCTGTCACGGCGCGCTCTTCAAAGGTGAGCGGCAAATAGTTTAGAAATTGACGGACTACACCAATTTCCAGATTTGCAAGCAAAAACGAACCTACGAAGAAAGAATAGATACCAAGTGCGAAGCGGCGAACTAAGATGAATGCCAGTAATGCTGAACATGGCAGCAAGAACGAAAAGTGAATCAGGGGAGTTAGCAAAGCCAACAGCAAGAATTTCGGCTTCCTGTAAGCTGCAAGATGTAGTGTCGCATATACAAAGACATGCAAAGCCGTCCACATTCTTACTCCGTTCAGACTAAGCCCAATACTGACGTCCAGCGCAAATGCCGTTATGAGCATCACCGTTGCAATAGACGCGCGGCCGGGCACCCTGTCAATCAAGAACCAGATACTTCGCGAATAGACATACCCCAGCAAGATTCCGAATGTCGCAAAGAGCAGCCAAGGCTCTGAGGTAACCAAAGACACGATCCATGTAAGCAATGGTTGATAGATGTCCTGGTACGAGTTTGCGCCTGTGAAAAATTCTCCTAGGAGATCTGAGAACGAATATCCTTGTGCGTGCATAAACTGTAGCTGCTCAACGTATCTTACCGAGTCAGCCGTCGAGTCTTCTGCGATATAAAGAACCGCACCATAGAAAATGGTAAACGCCCAAATCAGATTCCTGGAAGCAATGTCGCGCGGCCTCCAGAACGCCGCAACAGCAGCCGAGAACGGACTGATAGCCACCAGCGTAAAAAAGCGCAGGCCTCGTCTGGTAACTGACACTGACGAAGCAGTCTTCAACCCGATAGCTCTACAAATTTTCGTGCGATATTGTCAATTCTGTACTGCTCCGGATTGCCAATTGACAGCCCCGTTGTATAGTCGCCTTGCAAAAATCGGCAAATTTCATCCGAGCTAAAGTCGTATGACCTGATATTGAGGATCGGCCGATCGCAAAGCCAATAGTCAATAAGTTTACTAGGCGTTTGTTTAGTACCAACATTCTCTATGTTGACGAGAAAATCCATACTCGCTAGCTCTTCCATTAGTTTCATACGGGGAAGAAACTCGCGTATTTTAATTCGCGAATCCTTTTTTGAGTAAACTTCTACAAGATCGGGTGTCTTGGTAAAGAAATGAAACTCGAACTCATCTTGCAATCCGGTTAGATAATCAAGAATTGCGCTCGGGTCGCGTCGGCCAGGTATCAGTAACCCCGCAAACGCGAATTGTGGCACCTTCGAGTCCCGGCGGTGACGGTCCCTTAGGTACTTGTACTCCTCAAACTTGAACCCTTGTGGTATCACAATCAGCTTCTTGTGAAATTCCTGGTAGTAGCCTCGCTTCGCCCCCTCAGTCGGAACGGCGATCCTAGATGCAGTTCTGCAAAACATCTTCTCGACCCAACGAAAATAGAATGCCGGGGAAAATGAATCGTTCTCCTGACCCATAAACGGATCACCGCAATCTGCGACCCAGGCGCGCGCCGGTTCCCGGCCAAGTTTCTTCGCAATTGCAATACCCCAGTGCACTGCATGCGGAGCGGCAATTGAAATCGCCAGATCGAATTCTTTGTCACGAGGCACCTGACGCAATACCCTAAACGCAAACTCGACGTCTGGATAGCAAAGGAGAATCCATAGAATCCTGCGTACGGCTCGAAAAAGCCAATTGGTTCGACCACCTACGCTGGTGGGAATATCCAGCCATGTTGGCCCGCCCAGATCGAGAAATTGAATTCCGAATTCCTTCGCAAACTGCTCCTGGGCCGGCAACTGTCTGGTGAGCACGGTAACTTCGTGACTCTGCCTCGACAATTCCTTAGCGAGCTCAGCCGCACGATTTGCACGCGGTGAATTCTCCGGGTAGAAATCTCGGCATACGATCAGTATTTTCTTGCTCGACATCACACAACCTGACATTGCGGCTGAGTAGATAACTTGCGTTGACTCGCTAATTTTGTCATGCGCGATGGTCTAGCGAAATTCATCGAGGATTCTCAACAGCTTTCCGGCGACAACACTTGATTCATGTACCTGCTTCACAAACTCAACGGAACGTTCCGATATGTCAGAAAGGTCTGTGCGACCGTCGAGTATGTTCTTGACAACATCGTATATTGAATTAGGGTCCGCATTAAGTAGTGGTATTGACTCGAAGTATGGGCAGTGTTCGGCATAGCTTTCTCGCAGGAAACAGATCGTTGGACAACCTTTCGCCATCGACTCAATACTCGCGGTTCCATACCAACCAGAAACCAGTTGATCGACGAATACGTCGGCGTGACAGTATGCGTGTTGGAGTTCTTCATAGGAAACCCCTTCTACCTTGCTATATTCGAATTCGTAGCTCTCCAGAGATAGCGCATCCAATGCAGTCTCCAAATACTGCGTGCCCTTGTTCCCTGCGTGCGTTGGAGCATGCAGTATTCTGAGTGGTCGTTCTGATTCGAAATTCTTGCGCACGGACCCAATTGACTGCCTATCGACTGCGAGCGGCAACAACTCCGCACCCGGAACAAACTCGGAAATGTAAGGCGCACAGACCAGCGTTGTGTCACAGTATTTTTTTTCACGCCGCAAGCGCCGAATTTTTCGGTCGTCCTCATGCTGGCGCTCGGCGTGCCCATTCGACTTGTAGTAGCGGGCGTTCGTCCATTTGTATTTGCTGATCGACTCATTTGCCAGCTGTGCATCCCAGCCGAGATACTCCATGATCACCGTTTTCCCAAATAGTCTGTACAGAGGCAGATCGAGCTGAAATGGCAGCAGAGTCTTACCAAAGAAAAAGTGAAATGTATTGAAACGAAAGAAACACGACAATCGAATGAGAGGATTGACGACCAAGTACGTCCAGACTTTACCAATCTTGCCCGTAGCACGCCGAAACTCGTGATCCGTGGGCCTGCCGAACGGATCGTAAACCGTGTACGACATAGCGTTCTCTCCTTTCTCTCGCAAAGCCGCTGCAAGGTAGCCGGCTTGAGTACCATAGTTGACCACGCCCAAGAAAATTCGCCTTTTCGAGCTATTCTTCATTTTTTTTGACCAACAGAATCTTCAGATTGGTACGCTGGCAATTGAGTACGCATCAGACATTGATCAGTCTCGCTACTCCTGGCAGCCTGAGTGAAGCTTGAACCAGGCGATGTTCGGGACCAAGCCTGATCGCTAGTCCGCGAAAGCACGCGAGACCGGTCAGCAATGCGAAAATCGCCCCGCCAGTTTTGGCTGCCCAACCATCGAGCGCAATCGAAAAGGCCACACTGATCGCAATGGCAAGGATGGACATGAGAAGTATTTGCGCTGCACTTTTCGTCAAATGAAATCCGATCAGCCTGTTACTAACCCACAACATCGCCGGAATATGCACGGCGTAGATCGCCGCGAATGCGTAAGACACGCCAACCAGACCGTATCGGGGAATACACACGAACAGGAGAATCAAGTGCACTGCGGAAAAAATGGTCTGCGTAGCCAAGTACCAACGATTGGCCCCTTTTGCTATCTGAATATAGCCCAATGGCCAGGAAACAACTCGGCCATACACGCCGACCAGGAACCAGGGAAGTAGAAGTGCGGCGGGTGCAAATTCTACGGTATAAAGAACTCGAATAGCGACCGGTGCAAGCGCTATCGTCGCCAGCAGACCTGGCAACGCAAGTAATATGCCGATCTCGATCTGCTCGTTGACCAAGCGTACAGCAGCACTTCGATCATCTATGGCTGCAGTCAACCTGGGTAAATAATCTGCACCCATTGCAGTCAGTACGAATCCCGCAAACATACCGGACAATGCCCAAGCCGCCTGATAAAACCCGGCGGACGCCACACCAAACTCGCTGGTTACTATGGAACGCACCATCAGATCGATACTCAGCATCAACAAAGCACCCCAAGTTAACACTAAGCCCAGCGACACTAATTTTCGGGAGATTGCGATCGCTCCTCGAAAATCGATTTTCACGTCCTCCAATTCTACCTGTCGCGCGAACCACCACGAAACACACAGAGATATGAACGCGGTCGCAATAAGGGCTGACGGAATCGCTGAGATGCCCATCCACGCGTATAATGATATAGAGACGGTAGTACTCAGCAATGTACTAATCACATTGACCCTTGCAAGATCGCCGATTCGGCGCACTCCCTGAAGGAACGCTAATTGCCCGCCACTGACGGCGCCGAGAAGAAGCGCCGCTCCGAGCAGCGCTATCGGCGCAGCGTGGTCTCCGTTACCAAATACCCACTCACTGATCTGATCCGAAAACACCGCCACAAGACACCAGCCCGATAGCCCAACCATCCAGCTAATGTTACGTAGAACGAGAACCGTCTGAGCAACCCTTTCAGAGCTCCCTTCACCCCTCGATTTCGCTATCTCCCTGGCTCCGCTCGATCTGATCCCCATACTAGTGAGCGTACCGGCGAGTGCTATGGTCGATTGATAGAGGCCGATTAGCCCAATACCAATCGGTCCAAGTAATACGGCCACGATCTTTACTCGCAGTAGACCAACAAGATAGCCGAAGACCTGGGCGCCTCCAATTATCGATGATGACCTCAGAATTGACCCGTAGGAATTCGAGTCTATCGGTTCTTCACTAGTCTTCGTTGATCGCATCTCGTAGACGGCTTGTCAGGTCAGTTCTTCGTACTCAAGATTTGACGTTGAGTCTCTGTGCACAGAACATTGTCGTAAAAAGCAATGTCAGCCGCGAGCTCCTTTTCTAACCAGTCGCGATCAGCCTGGCTCACGTCAGGTGCAACAAGTTTTCGCGACCCTAGCGCACGAATAATTCGAGAACGAAACTTGCGATCTGGATCAAGGAAGTCCAGAACAGACTTTGGAATAAGTTCTGCCACTCCTTGCAAATATGATGCTCTAATGACGCGCTTATCAAGCGTCTGGTTCAGCCGGATATTCTTGCTGAGTTCAACGGGTTTTAGGTCTAGAAACTTCCAGCATTCTTCAAGCACCTGGCCGGGGGATTGGGCCAGACTCTCCGTTCGAAGAAAAAGCGAATTCTCCGAACCAAATGACTCGATTAGGAGTGCACCATACTCAGCGTAACGACTATGCCTTAAATACCAGGGGTAATATCCTTTGCGCCCACCAGCATCAAAATCATAGCCACCTTTATTTTCATCACGCAGCGCGCCGCGCAGCGTTTTTTTCTCCAGGCCGAGCGCATACATCCAACGGTAGTGAGAAAGCAAGCGGTCAATCGGGTGACGCAACATGACAATAAATTTTACATTGGGAATACACGCTTGAATTCTTTCTAAAGCCGGCCTCCAAACTGCATATGAAGTACTACATTCGCCATACCACTTTGTTGTTGTCGCACTGCTGTCTGGTGCGAAAAGTGCGTCGTGCCAATTCGTACCCTGCGCGTACCGACTGCTGCCGGCAAAAAAATGTGGCTCTTTGATGCTGGACATTACAATTTCGGGATGCTGATCCAGATACGCATGCAGACTGCTAGTTCCCGATTTCGCAAATCCCGGAACAATGAGGTTACATTTCACGACTACCCTGTCAGTTTTACGACCGCTGCGACGACTTCGTCCGCTTGTTGCGACGTAAGATGAGGCCCAATAGGAAGACTTAGAACCTCTTTCGACATGTTTGAGGCGAGCGGGAATTGCTCGGCACCAAAGCCTGCATCTGCATAGGCAACCTGCTCATGAGGCGGAATCGGATAGTGAATCAAGGTACCAATTCCCGCGGACTTAAGATCCTCGGCGAGAGCGTCCCGAATTGAACTACGAACGACAAATTGATGCCATACTGATTCTGCCCACTCAGGGATCTGCGGCAGAACCAAACCAGTATGCGAAAGTCCTTGCATATACGTTTCCGCAACAAGTCTTCGTCGGTCATTCCAGTCATCCAGATGCTTGAGTTTGACTCTCAGAATTGCGGCCTGTAACGGGTCAAGCCGACTGTTGTAGCCCCGCTCTTCATTTACATATTTTCTAGACGAGCCGTAGTTTCGTAGCGACTTGATCCGCTGCGCGATGACCTCGTCATTTGTCGTTACAGCCCCGGCATCACCAAGTGCGCCGAGATTTTTCCCCGGGTAAAAACTCCAGGCGACAGCTTGTCCGTGGCTGCCTACTCGTCTTCGCTTATACCGCGCGCCGTGGGCCTGCGCGGCATCTTCCAGCACGCGTAATCCGTATTCAGTTGCAATATCCAGAATGGGGTCAAGGTCCACCGGTTGACCGTACAAGTGTACCGGCAGAATTACTTTTGTACGGCCGCTGATTGCCGCTTCGACACGCTCTGGATCCAGGTTATGTGTGTCACTGCATGGCTCAACTGGAACCACCGTCGCACCTGTCTGGCTAACCGCTAACCAGGTTGCAATATACGTATTCGAAGGAACGATAACCTCATCGCCGACCCCCACGTCCATAGCTCGCAATGCCAGATGTAACGCTTCCAGACCGTTGCCAACGCCAACACAATATTCCGCCTCGACATATTTTGCGTATTCGGATTCAAACTCATCGACCTCCGGGCCGAGAATATACCAACCTGAAGAAACCACACGTTCAATTGCCTTTGCGATTTCCTCACCCAGTTCGGTGGTCGGCGCCTTTAAATCCAGAAATGGAATCATCGTTTCTTGCTCACAAGCTCGAGAAATTCGTCATAGTCTCGTATGTAGTCCTGATCATCGTAGTAGTGGGATGCGAACACCAGAAGCACCGCATCATTGGAGTACTTATATTGAATCCCCCAGGTCCGGGGCGGCATGTAAAGGCCGAGACTTGGTCTGTCCAAGACATACTCTTCGCGGTGTACCCCATCATCGACAACGGCGGAGACGCTGCCACTCACGCAAATCAGAAACTGATGGCATTTATGATGCGCATGCTCACCACGAGTTTCCGGGCTAGGCACATCAAAAACGACAAAATATCGTTTTGCTTCAAAAGGAACGGCCCGCGTGAATTCGCCCACTGTCAAACTTCCGCGCAGATCCGGAATGTGTGGTAGCTGCACAAGCTGTACGCCAGCCACCTTGGAATCCTGAGGAATGTCAGACGGTTTTGAGATTGGTGATACAGCCCTTCCTATTCCCGTGTCTACGTAACCGACAATGCGCGCCGGGCTTCCTATTACAACAGCGTTTGCGGGAACAGACCGAGTAACGACCGCTCCAGAACCGACCATAGAGTTCTTGCCTATCCTAAGACCCGGGAGAATTGTTGCGCCCGCTCCTATCGACGCGCCTTTCGATATTTGCGTTGTCAGCGGATTGTCCAGGTGTTGTTTACTTCGCGGGAACTTGTCGTTGGTGAACGTTACATTCGGCCCGACAAAAACATCATCCGCAATTCGCAATCCGTCCCACAAATGAACACCATTCTTTATCGTCACTCGGTTACCGATTGTGACGTCATCTTCAATAAAACAATGCGAGCAAATATTTACATCATCACCAATTGTGGCACCTGGCAATACGACGACGAACTGCCAAATGTGAGTGCCTGAACCAACTTTGTTGGTCTGAACATCCGCTAATGAATGAATATCCGGATTATTGCTCATACGTCGAAACTCCTGTTTGCATCTCAATCCCCAACATCTGCTGCCTCAGTCCGTGTAACCTCGCGTCGAAGTTCTGCGATTTCCGCCTGCAGATGTTCGTACTCTCGCTGCTTGATACGCAAAAACCGCTTCGTCATTCTTGCCTTATCTGCGATTCCACTGGGCGTAAGCTGATACGCGTAAGCCAGCTTATTGCCACTGCGCCGAAAGTTATTGACTTTGACCAGTCCTTTTTCCACGAGTGCTCGAATACAGAAATTAGCCTTGCCGACACTTACACCCAGGTTTTGCGCAAGCTCGCGCTGCGATAATTGTGGGTCGCGATCCAGTTCTCGCAATATTTGGTATCTGATTTCGTCGCTTAGCATGATTCAGAATGAGTCGGGCAAGCTCCCGCAGGACAATGTAGCTATTTCGGCCATTGCCCGGCACTGGAGCGCCCATTGAACGCTGCGTTCAATCATTGAACGGAATGCAGGCTAGCAGCCTTATTACCTTAGAACAAGGCTTTATGTGGCTGTTTTGACTGAAATTTAATAACTTTGGTCTAGCTCGTCGACGCGCACCTCTGTGCGAGCGTGCTGACCGAGCAATTCAAGCAAAACGATGACGCGATGCTTACTCGTACGGGCCTCAAATACACCCTCCAGACCGGCCAGCGCACCCGAGGCGATTCGAATTCGCTCTCCTCGCTCCAGGTGAGGTGAATCTGGAACGTGGAAACCCGTATCCGGATCTTCTCGTTTTCTGAGCGCATCAATCACCAGGCTTCGCACCACGAGAAAATCTGTTCCAAATCGGACAAGTTTTTGCACACCACTTGTATATTGCGCAGGCACGATGGATTGCTCGGCATGACCAGGCATCATAAAAAGGTACCGCGGAAAGAGCGGCTCCTCGACCTCCACCATGCCTTCTGAACGCCGACGCCTGGATAGCATCTTCGGCAAGTAAGTTAAATAGCCCTGATCTTGCAGGCCGTTTGCAGCAACGTCCTCCTGCCTTGGCTTGCTATAAACCAAAAACCAGTCGCTCATGTGTCGTCAATCGCCTGTCTAGCCCCCGATAGCGTAACATTGACTCATGTTTGACGAGACCCGGAAATGACGTATCTGGCTGCACCGTTTGTCGAATGGACCCGGCAGCAATCGTCTCTCCGCCGCAGCATGGCCGCATGCGTCGGCTTTGCCGCTGTTGCATCCGTCGCAGAAATCGTCGCCGCGCTGTCTCTGTTGCCGATCCTGGCTTCGGTCGGCGTTAACGCTGGCAGCAACCTGGAAGGTTTTATCAATGTTATCCCGCCTTCTGGCTGGCTGGCTGTGTTCGCCATCTCCGCAGGGCTGCGCTCACTGAGTAGTTGGTTGTCGGCAGTTCAACAAGAAGAAACCACTCAGGAAATCGTCGTTTCGCTGCAGACAGCCCTGTACGGTGCGCTTGCGACCGCGCATTGGGATGCCGTACGACATATTGCGCCGCCGAATATTACCAGTGCGCTGCAAGCGCAGACTTATGAAGCAAGCTACGGATTCTCCTGCGTGATTCAGGTGGTCACCGCACTCTTGTTGATTGTCGGCTACATACTGTCTTCTGCCGCGGTATTTCCTGTTATGTTGCCGGCGCTATTGGCCGTTTTGATATTGCTTTGGGCAGTTAACGCTCGGCGCAACAGGCGAGTCAATGAAATTTCAGAGGGTTACGTTTCCGCCCATACTGAATTGCATCAACGATATGAGGACTGGGTGGCCATAAGCCGCATATCGTCGCTTGGTGTCGATGTTGATCGATTAGTCGGGCGGTTTGATGCAGACGTGAAAGACGCGGCCGCTCACAGTGTCGATTTCAGCCGCACATCGGCGGCCACGGCGGTCAGCTATGACGCTGCTCGCGTAGCCGCAATCGTTATCGGTGTGCCCGTGGCATGGTGGCTGGATGCTGCCCCAGCCATACTCGCGTTTGCACTCGTTGCGCTAACTCGAGTCCTGCCGCAGGCCAGCGGAATTCAGACTGGCTACCAGGGAATAGTCAACGCGGTTGCACCGCTGCTATCGGTACAAGACCTGACCAGGCAGCTCGAGCGCGACCGCGTCTCGACACCAACGTCGACAAGTTCCCTTATCTGGAACCACTTGACCCTCGAGAATGTGGGTATCGAAGATAACGCCCGCGAAGCGAGCCAGCGGTGGATTATTCGGCGGTTTGATCTGGACCTCCATTCAGGCGAATGGCTGGCACTTGCCGGCCCTACAGGCGCAGGCAAGACCACTTTGGCGGAGTTGATGCTGATGCTAATCCGGCCTGATTCAGGCGAATTGCGTGTCGATGATCGAATTGCTGATGACGAGCTTGCGAGCCGCTGGCGCAACCAGGCTGCCTACGTGCCCCAGGACGTTGTTTTGCTCGACGCATCCATTCGCGAGAATCTGCGCCTTTATGTACCAAATGCCGATGACGAGGACTTGCTCGCCGCGCTCGAATTAGCCGCTGCAGGATTCGTTTCGACACAACTTCCCGAAGGACTGGACACCCGTGCCGGACCCGGTGGCCGGTGGCTCTCAGGAGGCGAGCGTCAGCGCATCGGCATAGCCAGGGCATTGCTTAGAAAACCAGGATTTCTGGTGCTGGATGAGCCAACAGCAGCGCTGGATTCGGACACACAGCAGGAATTGATGCAGTCTCTTGAGACCCTCAAAGGCTCGATGAGCGTAGTTTTGATCACGCATCGCCAGGAACTCCTGGCGCTCGCCGACCGGGTCATTATCCTGGATAACGGTGAACTTCAGTAAATCGCTGCAGGTCTGCCCCGCCACCTGTGACTACCCTGTCACCACATGTCAGCCAGGCGTGGCTCTCAAGATCGCTTTCACCGGCGCGCTCGACACCCAGGTGTATCGTCGCAGCAATTCCTCTTTTCTCTAGCATTGAACGGGCAGCAATACACTGCGGGAAACAGTCAGAACGCCAGGGCACATACTTCGCTGCCACGCCTATTGCATAGGATACTCGCTGAATTAATTCCGAATCAGCTGCTCCAGCTGTCGGGGCCGAATCAACAGCCAGTTGCTCCGACAGTCGCTGGAACGAATACCGGGCCAACCTGATACGAGCAATCGCGAGCGATATCACAGCTCGTATTACCAGACGCTTGTCTTGCCCCTCAAGGCGCCAGAACTTCCCCAGCGCCGATACATCACTTTCGCTGCCCATAGCCCGATTATGCCTCCTGCAGGCATAATGCGCTTATGTCATCGGCCCTCGAAGAACACCACAGCTATCTATCGGACGCGACCAAGATTGCGCGCTACCACGCCGCCATCGACCGCGTCGTAACATCTGGGCATATCGTCCTGGATCTTGGCTGTGGCAGCGGCGTACTTGGCCTTATGGCGCTCAGGGCTGGGGCGCGCAAGGCCATATTCGTCGAAGAAGGCGTGATTCTGGAGGCAGCACGGCGGACGATCGACGCGGCCGGCTTCACCGACAAATCTGTATTTATTCAGGCCAATTCATTTCAACTGGAGCTTGCCGAACGGGTTGACATCATCATTTGCGACCACGTCGGCTTTTTCGGCTTCGACTACGGCATCCTGGACCTGCTGAGCGATGCCAAAGATCGCTTTTTAGAGCCCGGCGGCAGGATTCTCCCGTCCGAGTTTACGCTCAAGCTGGCGCCCGTGGAGGCTGAGGAGTGTCAGGATCGCATCGAACGATGGCGTGGTGGCCGGGTGCCAGAGGATTTTTCCTGGTTGGTTAGCGCGGCGGCAAACACCAAGCATGCGGTGAATCTGCAAGCGTCCGATCTGTTGGCCGAGCCTACCGACCTGATAACTATTACTCTCGGCGACGACGTCGAGCCATTCCTGAACTGGCAGGCTGAGTTTGAATGCCAGCGTGATGGGCGAATGGACGGTGTTATCGGGTGGTTCGATTGTCAGCTAATAGATGACATTCGCATCACAAATTCCCCAGCCGCCGAGGACGCGTTGGAGCGCTCACAAGCATTCTTGCCGCTTGAAATACCTGTCAACATCTCCGCTGGCGAATTGGTAAAAGCCACCATCATGGCCAGGCATCGCGACAACGTGATTGGCTGGGTCATCGAGCTACCTGAATCCGGCCAAAACTATGCGCATACCACATTTAACGGTTTGTTCCTCGACCCGCAAACGCTCACCCGCACACATCCAGAGCGCCCGGCAATATTGAATGAACGGGGCGAAGCCAGGAAGCTGATTCTTTCCTATTGCGACGGCTCGCGCAGTCTCGCCGACGTACAGGCGCTGGTGCGTAGAGACTGCCCTGATTTATTCCCAACAGCGCAGGCCACCGAGAGCTTTATTACGGCTGTACTCGCCGAAGACACCGGCGAATGATCGAGCACACTATCAAGGCACCGCGCGATCAGGCCCCTATTGCGGACCCGCCCTTCCACCAGTACTTATGCGAGGACGACACCGTGTGGACTAACTTCTACCACTGGGGCGACGGATATCTTCTGCGGTTTCCTGAGCTCGCAGATTTCGAGGTATCCGCCGACGGCACCCAGGTTACAACCTACCCGATGCCTGATTGCGACGAAGAGACAATCGTGCATCTTTTCGTGAATCAGATGGTGCCCCTGGCATTGAGCCGACAGGGCCAGCCGGCTTTTCATGCCAGTGTCGTTACGGTAGCTGGTGGCGCGGTAGCGTTTCTTGGCGAATCGGGAGCGGGCAAATCTACGCTTGCCGCATCCTTCGCACTCGATGGTGCAGCATTTCTAACCGACGACGCATTGTTGATCGAGGAGCGGGCAGACAGTTGCTATGCCCACCCGAGCAACGCCTCATTGCGGCTATGGGACGACAGCGTTGCCGCGCTGATTAGTGATGATGTCCGCAGAGCCGGTCCCATCAGTTACACACCAAAAGCGCGCTTGCTTGCAGGTGAGGCGCTGACGCACAACGATCGGCCGCAACCGCTGCTCGCTGCGTACGTTCTGACATGCCGTGAGACTGCTGAAGTAACCATTGAGCCATTGGCAGGGACCGAACGTTACATGGGCTGGCTCAGAAACTCGTTCCTGCTCGACATTGAAGATGACCAGCTCTTGAGCCAGCATTTTGAATGGACCCATCGAGTGTCAGCGACAGTGCCCACCTTCACATTGGATTACCCCTACGACTATGACATTCTGCCGACGGTACGTGAGGCGGTACGTCAGCACGCAGCAGAGTCATGACAATGTCTATTGATCCAGATACGAGCTTCACAATTCCGCCACAGGTCATGTCGCGCCTGGTCGGCGACGAAACCGTGCTGCTCGATTTGGCGTCCGGCATGTACTTCGGTCTGGATGGTGTGGGCAAGCGAATTTGGGAGTCTGTAACAGACGGCCAGACGTGCAAAGAAATTGCAACAACGATTGCCAGCGAGTACGAGGTAGAGCAATCGCAGGCCCAGGATGACGTAATCGAGTTCCTGAGTACTTTGCTCGAGCGCGAATTACTCGCGACCAACTAGCTGTTCGAAATCACTCAAATCAGCACTTTTGTGTCGGTGAGCTGATAGCCGACCTCTTAGCGCCCGTATCGTGTCGGCAACAGTGTCATGCAACACTAGCGAAAAACCGAGTTGCCGCAACCAGTGCGCGTTCTTGGTTCGCGCTGACATGTCTGATAGCAGCCATCGACTAAGATATTTCCGGCGCAACTTGCCTGGCTGAATTTGCAGCATGAACTCGTCCAGCGCCGAAATTCGATGCGGTTCGCTGACCAGTTGCACCCAGCGAAGCGTTGCCCAGGCTGCCGCAAGAACGCCTTGTGACTCCAGCTGCTGGTATGTCCGGCCCCAGTCGACAGACTTGCTTTGAATCCATATGACAATGTCTGCCACCCGATGCAATCCCATGTCCCAGCCGGCAAGGTGTTTCGCAAATGCCGGATGCACCAAAAGCAGGAAAAAGGCATCGTCGGCAGCAAGCATCGAGATGCCACTCTCCCGCCGGCGCGATGCCAGAATGCCCCCGATATCTACATTGCGCAATCTGCCTCTGCGTAACAGCCCCCAATGCAAGTCAATGCAGATTGCGTCACGTGACAGCTCTAACTCATGGTTGATTATCGTTGCGTCCGGATTCGCGCGATAACCCATTTTTTGCAGCGCAAGGGTCGTGCGCAGCCGGTCCTCAGGGGCCACCAACAGATCGATGTCGTGGCAGGCCCGGATAGCCGGGTTGTCGTTCAGCAGAAGTCGATTTGCGACACCTTTTATGACTGCATAATTGATATTGGCATCGTTCAGGGATGCGTCGATCTCAACCAGCGCGCGCTCCTGAGCCAGGTAGTAGGACTCAGCTGCCATTCGGCTTTTGTGAAATTCGTCACGGCCAGTACGTTGGTGCCAGAGCGGACCCAACCCATGGTCTACGACGAACGGCGCAAATGTCTCGTCCTGCTTGTCCATTAAACTGCCAAGTTCCGGGTCGGCATCATCCAGGAACACTGCAAGCATCGCAGATCGGTAATTATCGAGGCGCGTCATGTGGTAATAGTAACGGACTCATGAGTGGAATCTGTGGACTATTCAATCTCGACCGAGCTCCTGCAGCTGAAAATGACATACGGTCGATGTGTGTCATGCTCGAGCGACGTGCTCCGGACAGGACTAATGTCTGGCGCGACGGCGATGTGGCGCTCGGCCAGACTCTGCTTATTACTACGCCGGAAGCACGTCACGAGCAACAACCCTTCAAACACGCTGAGTCTGGCTGTGTAATTACAGCTGACGTCAGGCTCGACAATCGAAACGAACTGATTGGGGCACTGGCATTAGATCGACAATCCGCAGATATTGGGGACGCCGAGCTAATTCTGCTCGCCTACTTATCCTGGGGCGAACGCTGCCCGGAGCGGTTGCTTGGCGATTTTGCGTTCGCTATTTGGGACCCGCGCCACCAACAGCTGTTTTGCGGCCGTGATCACTATGGTATGCGACCGTTCTACTACCACCATTCACCCAACAATCGGTTTGTGTTTGGCTCGAGTGCGCAATCTGTCCTGGTATTGCCACAGGTGCCCTATCAGATTAGTGAACCCCGTGTAGCAGACTATTTGATTCAGGAACTTGAGTGGGTCGATTACACCTGCACATTTTTCGAAGGTGTTTTTCGCCTGCCGCCTGGGCATAAGGCTACGGTAACGAATACCGGAATACACACTGCCGCATACTGGCAACCAGAGCCGGGACCCAATCCTGGCCCAATGTCCGACGACGACTGGCGCGAAGGCTTACTTGAGGTTTTGACACAATCGGTCGCCTCTCGGCTCAGGGCGCCTGAGAACCAGGTTGGTTCCATGTTGAGCGGCGGGATGGACTCTGGCGCTGTCGTTGCGGTGGCGAAGGAACTGTTCAATACCCGTGGTGCGGGTGCCCTGCCGACGTTCTCATTGGTCTGTGGATCACAAAAGAATGCACAAGAAACAAAATGTGCAGAATCGCTAGCGATTTATGCCACGACCAAACTGCCAGGCATTCAGCCGACATTGATCGAGCCAGGCGCGGTGGCGGATGAACTCGACTTCATGCTCCACGGCTATGAAGAGCCGTTTGACATAGGCTTCATGTTCTTGAAAAAAATATATGCCGAGGCAGCACAACAAGGGGTTCGCGTGATGCTTGACGGTGGCGGTGGGGATGTGATTTTCGGTGAGGGCTCTTACGTGTCGCGCTTGATCCGAGCCGGTGAATTCAAGCGTGCCTTTGCCGAGCTTCGAGCTGAAAACGACAGCTACGGCGGTGACAGGTATTTGGCTGTAATAGCGCGCTACGCACGAGCGGCACTCGTTCCAGGATTCGTCAAACGGCCAATTCGGCGAGTTATGAATCCACGCAATAACAGGAAGAAAATTGCCAACTCACTTGTATCGGTGAACTTTGCAGAACGTGTCAATTTGCTCTGTCGCTTTGAGAAAATGCAGGACACTTTTTCTACCGTCAGGAATGCCGACTATGCGGCAGAAACTCTTGGCGCCGTACTGCCTAACATGACGGCAGGCAAGGAACGCTATGCGCGCATCGCCGCCAGCTGTGCAGCAGAGGCTCGAGATCCATTTATGGATAAGCGACTTGTCGAGTTTTGTGCGCATGTTCCGGGTCACTTGCGTATTCAGGACTATCAGCACAAATTCATTCTGCGCCAGATTATGGATGGCAAGGTACCGCGAGAGGTTGCATGGAGCGAACGGAAACCGCACATCGGCTGGTTATTTAATCAGGCGGTAAAAAAGAAACTCTCAACACGGGGAGCCCTTAGTCCAGACAAGCTACAGAATGCGCTCGGAGACCGGGTAAATCCTGAATGCCTTGCCCGCGGCTGGCAAGAATATGAAAAATACGGCTACGATGAGAATATCAATACGGCCATGTGTCTCTCAGAGTGGCTGCGGGGTCACGAGAATCGACCGTCGATACCTAATAAACGATTTATCTAAGCGTAGAAGGAGTGTTATCATTTACCTTCGCCAAATGGCCCACTGAGCGCAGACGCGGATGCTTCGACAGACTTACAAAGATCTACAAGACTTGGGCTCCGCCTCGGAGACCACCCCGCAGGTGTATGTGCGGCCAGCACTTAAGACTTTTGGCCTAGTTGGCGCGCTGACCCAGTCAGGCAGTAACAATGGTACTGAAATGGTCATGATGAACGGTGAATGCAGCCTCGGCCAAATGCAGATGTGCTAATTAGCCAATCTGGCTAGCCCCAAGTCCTTAATAATTGTTTGAACTTCCTCGCAGAAGTTCTCTCTTTGTAGTGTTACAATCCCGCGAGATTAACAGCGCTACAGAGAAATTCCCTTTGAATTTCAACGAGATACAAAACATTGTTGTCCCTGCATCCGCAACTCGGGAGGCCTATGCCAAACCAACGTTGCGGGCATTCGGTTCTGTGGGCGCTCTGACCCAATCCGGAAGCGGCACAATGGATGAAATGGCAATGATGAACGGTGAGTGCCAGCCGGCCGCGATGCGCAATATGTGCTAGTCAGGTGGCCTTTTCTTTGCCGGGAAACTCGACGACCTTTTCCGCAGCCAAATCAGCCTCTCGGCCCTTGTGCTTCGCCAACCAGATCCGATCTTCAATTCCGTTCTCAGCGGCGTACTCCTGAACAGCATCACCGAGCAGGGTTCGCGCAAGCTCAAAGTCGAGATTTGTGGACGCCAATTCAAGACCATCAATCAGCGCTGAAAGCTCACGGAGAGGCAGGCAATCTTCATCGGCACGACAAATTCGCGGATGACGCGTTCCGGAGACATTTGATCCGATAAGAAGCTCCTCGTAGAGTTTCTCGGCAGGTCGCAAGCCAACATACTTGATTTCGATGTCGCCATCCGGGTTCTCATCGTCCATTACCGAAAGACCCATAAGCTTAATCATTCGGTACGCCAAATCCTTGACACGAACTGGCTCGCCCATGTCGAGAACGAAAACGTCCCCCCCCTTGGCCATCGCCCCAGCCTGAATCACCAGTTCGGCTGCCTCTGGGATGGTCATGAAGTAGCGAATAATGTCGCGGTGTGTAACGGTGACCGGCCCACCATTGCGAATCTGTTCTCGAAAAAGCGGCACAACTGACCCAGACGATTCCAAAACGTTGCCGAATCGCACCATGCAAAACCGCGTCGCAAGATCTTGGTGAGCGTAAGCTTGCAAAACCATTTCGGCCAGTCGTTTGCTCGCCCCCATGATACTGGTCGGATTCACCGCCTTGTCGGTAGAAATCAGTACGAAAGTCTCAACACCTGCCTCGATCGCGGCTTTCGCAGTATGCAGGGTTCCGAACACATTGTTGCCAATTCCTTCGAACATATTGTGTTCAACCAATGGCACATGCTTGTACGCTGCAGCGTGATATACGGTCTCAACCTCAAACACACGCATGGTCTCGCATAGCTTGTGCTGCTGATTGACAGAACCCAGAATCGATACGAGCTCGCAACGCAGATCCTCTTTTTCAATCAGTTTATTGAGTTCGTGATTAATACGATACAGCGCGGTCTCGCTGATCTCCTGCAGCACGAGTCGCTTCGGGTTCAGACGCAAAATTTGTCGGCACAACTCGCCGCCAATCGAGCCTCCCGCCCCGGTAACCAATACGCTCTTGCCTGCAACACACAATTGCAACAGATCCGGGTCTGGTGGTACCGGATCGCGCCCCAACAGATCATTGACAGCAACGTCACTGAGTTCATCAACGCGCGCCTTCCCTGAGGCTATATCGCTGTATGCAGGCACCGTTTGCACACGAATTGGAAATTCCGACAGCTGCTCCAAGACCTTGCGGCGGCGGCGAAGATTTGCGCTGGGCATAGCAAGCAACAAGGTACCAACATTGTGCTGTTCGCATACCGATTTGACCGAGCTTGCTGGATAAACCTCAAATCCACCTACCCTGCGGCCCTGCATAATCGCGTTGTCATCCAGCATTGCAACAGGGAGAAAATCGGTACCTTCTCTCAGTACCTTCGCCAATTGCACCCCGGTTGCTCCCGCGCCGTAAATGATGACCTTCTCGCGATCTCGCATAGATCGCCGATCTGCGAGCAACAAGCGGGCAACGTAGCGGCTGCCGCAAATATAGAGAAAAGCGAAAATCCCGTAGGCTACAGCCCAACGACGTGGGGTACCGTCGAAGACAAACGCATGCATCAGTGCCGCGCCGGCAATTCCCGATCCGACGGATGTCATGATTGCTGAAATCAGCAGATCCAGCCCGAGGTAACGGACAACCGACCGATACATACCGAGCCACCAGGCCAGAATCAGGGATACAACGGCGGTCGCGAACACCACGGCGGTGTGTGTCTGGATAACCTCACCAAGTGCAATCAGCCACAACGCGCAGACAACGCACAGCGCAAATCCCAGCAAGTCGGCAGACACTACGATCATCGTCTTCGCCAGGCGCGGAAGCTTCACAAGCACGTCGCGCAGTCGATTGGCGGAATGTCGTAGCCTCTCAGTCACAGAGTCTCACTTTCCTTTAAGTTATTGAGCTAACGCTCTATTTCAAAAGAAATAAAGTGCCCGGACATGGGCCCAATTTACCTTATTTACTGCCGTACGAATACTGGTATGCGTATTTTCCGGCGCCGTATCGGTGGCCTTGCTTGACGTCATTGATAACCAGACCGCGCAGATTTACGCCGGAGATTTGCAATCGCTTCACACTTTGTTCGATTTCGCGCATCGGATGCGCACCGGACTTGATGACCATCATGGTTGCGCCCGCTACCTGGCCAATTATTGTCGCATCAGTTGCGGCAAGAATTGGTGGCGAGTCGATGATTATGTGATCGTACTTCGGAATCAGGTTGATCATGCATTCTGCAAATCGATGGTGAAACAGTAGCTCGGCGGGATTAGGTGGAAGGCTTCCGGTTGGCATCAAGGTAAGTCCATTTATCGGTGTCGCATGCAACGATTGCTCAATTGGCAGCGCTCGACCAATTAGATCCGAAAGGCCATTCTCCTTCTCCAATCCAAGAAACTTGTGCAGATGCCCCTGGCGCATATCGCCATCAATTAGCAGTACTTTTTTGCCATTGTTGGTCAAGACCGAAGCGAGATTTGCGCTAATGAAAGACTTACCTACGCCTGGGCTTGGGCCTGCGATCATGATGCAATTATTCTTGGCATCCATCGTGCCGAAGTGCAATGCTGTTTGCAGATTGCGCAAACTCTCGATAGCCATGTCATCCGGGCTGTCAGCGGCCAGAAGCGCTTGCTGGTCTCCACTTGCCAATTGCGCATCATAGATTTCATCCTGGCGCTCACTGTGTGCGATCGTTGCGTAGACCGGCAAACCGATCTGCCTCTCAATCAGGTCAGGATCTTCCACTCCCGCCTTGAGGGCGTGACGTGCGAATGCCGTCGCTACACCAAGAAAGCCCCCCAACACCAGGCTCAGGAAGACCATTCTCTTCCTGTTCGGACTGATTGGACTGCTGGGTTTTTCAGCGTAGTCAATAATGCGTGAATTACCGACTGTGCCTGCTTTGACGACGCGAAGCTCCTGCGCCGTATTTAACAACGACGTGTATAACGCGGTATTCACCTCAACGTCGCGAACCAGTCGCAGCAACTCCTGTTGCGTCGTTGGCAGGTCGCGAACCTGGACATTCAGTGCGGCGAGCTGCTCTTCCAGTTTCTCAATCTGTCGATCCAAAGCAATAATTGTCGGATGCGCTACAGTAAATGCCAGAGTAACCTTCTCCCGCTCCCGCCGCATTTCACTGAGCTGTGCCTCTATAGTGACAATAGTCTGCAAAGTCGACTGTGTTTCGAGAGGTAGATCAATAGATCCTTTTTCAAGACGGTAGTCGTTCAACACCCTTTCAGCAGCTTCCACGCCTAACCGTACAGACGGTAATTGCTCGTTAAGAAAATCCAGCGTTTGCTGGGCCTCAGCAGATCGTCGCTCAACATTTTGCCGAATGAAAACGTCCTGAATTTCGTTGAGCTGCTCTTGCAGAAGTTTCGGTTCGGGGCCATTCAACGTCACCGCGAGTATCCCTGACCATTCACCCTGTTCTTGCACACTCATCTGGCCGTGCAACGAGGATATGGCGCTCATTCTCGAGGAACGCCAGACATCGAACTCTTGTCCTTCGTCGCCAATCAATGCTGCAACAAACAATGACACTGCTCCAGCATCATCAAGAGGAAGCGCAAGTGATTCTCCTACAGAACCACTACCTAGCAGTACATCAAATTCATCAAAGACGTCAAAACGACCTTCGCCTGAGACAACCAATACCAATGCGATATTTGCCTCTGGCGGTGAGTATTCAAGGGTATCGACCTTGATACTCGGTCTTTCATCGGCAGGTGCCCGTCGGGCTAGTGCAGCTCCGACATAAGGAGTATGGCGTGGGTCCGAATTCACATATAGCTTCAAATTGTCGACGACGGCGCCAAGGACGGATCGAGATTGCAGAATTTCGATTTCCGCGCTGACCAATGTATCGGTGCCGATCATCTGATCAATATCCAGCGCATTCAGGCCTCCGCTGTTTTCTTCTACCTGCAGCAATCCATCTGCCTGGTAGATCGGCGTAGCAACAAACGCTCTGTACGATCCAATTACGAACGCAGTGACGATGAACGCAGCAATCATCCAGCGATATTCGAGCAAGACAGCGATCAACTCTCCCAGATCGATACTCTCTTCGTCGAAATTGGATGTCGTGTCGAGTTGAGAATTATTGTTCACGTTGGCACTCGCCTAATTGCTGCTGATGTTGTCGGCTATGCCGATAATCGAGATGGAGGGCAATAACTGACTAATGACGCGATTCCATTGTGATACGCCCGCTGTATCGACAAATATGACGTCCTGCGCCTCAAGTTCGAAGCGATCGGCCAATACCATTCCAGTTGCGAATTGAGCATCGAGGTGAAAAATCTCCGGCTCTTCACTCGCGCTGCCCCGAATGACGTAGATAGCGCTCGGGTTCGCAGTTGTCTGGCTGACGCCACCCACCTCTCCAAGTGCTGCCGACAAGCTCAGATCGCCATTGATGATTGCCACCGGCCCGGCCGTGCGGACCTCACCCATTACGAATACTTTTTGCTGGCTACGGTCCAGGACATTCAGAATATCGCCGTGTTGTAGCACCATGTTTCGACTGCTATCTGCATAGTCATACATGGCCTTCAGGTCGATTTCGTAGACTTCTCCGTTGCGAGATACGTTCACGCCACTCTTGTGTGCATTTGCTGTTAGCCCACCGGAGAGACTGATTGCGTCAGCAATGGTCATCGGTATGTCGACAATTGGCCGGATACCCGGGTTATTGACCTCGCCAACGACATAAGCACGCTTGCTGCGATACGCGACGACTCGCACATCAAGTTGTGGGTCTTGAATGTATGCACCGAGTCGTTCTGTAAGCACCTCCCGCAATTTGGCTGTTGTCATTCCTTCCGCTTTGACCAAGCCTACATACGGGTAAAACAGGTAACCGTTTTCACCGACCTGCTGCCCGGCCTCCTCGGCGTCGCGAAAGGAACCGGCCGGAATCGTCAACTCCGGATGATCCCAGACAGTAATCATCAGCACATCACCTTTGCCAATGGTGTAGTCCGTTGGTTCCGCGGCAAACTCTTCGGCCAGTTCCTGCACCTGAATTTGTCGCGCTGCTGTCATTTCTTTTAACAAGTCCAACGTTATTGGCTGAACCTCAACGACGTTGTCTGCATCAACATTAGCCGGCTCGCTCATCGTCATACCTGGCGCAATTACGCAGCCTTGTATGAGTAAAGTTGCCACCAGGGCGACTGTAACGGCGCTACCACGTCTCATAGTGTTGCGGTGTTCTTTCATACGGTCAGTTTCTCTACCCAGTCGTCCACACATGTATCGATTTGCTGCAAAACCTTTTCAAACTCCGCTCTCGGTTTTTGAAAAGGGTCCGGAATGTCCCGATTCTGCCACTCGCCGAATCGAAACACTTTGCCTCTTGCCGACGCATCGTCCGCCTCAATCGCCTTTTTATGTCCCGACTCCATGACCAACACCAAGTCGGCCTCGTGCAGCAACTCCGGCGTCAGTTGCCTGGCCCGGTGCTGAGAAATATCCAGGCCGCGTTCGGCCATCAAGATTTCTGCGAGTTCCGCCGGCGGCCAGTCGACCATAGCCCCCAAACCGGCAGATTCTACCGCGATATCTCCTTGAATTCCGGCTGCATTTCCCAGCCCATCGCGCAGCACAATTTCCGCCATTGGACTGCGACAGATATTTCCTACGCATACGACGAGAATACGCTGAATTACGCCCATTTATTGGCTCTCGACCATCACCGGCTACGCCACGTCACGAATCCGCGTACGTCATCCTCGTTGACACCATTGACCGGGTCGTCAATATCTGCATAGCCGAGGCCGATATCCAGCCAGCCATACTGCCCATTTTGGCCAAGCGAGCGCCGGTGTGTAATATCGAAACTACGAGTCTCGAGCTTGGTGGGGGTCAAGGTATTCCGCGGGTCCTGTCCACCGCCACGATTCAGGTCGCCAATTCGCAGCAAAGCCTCCCATTGTCTGTCTAATTCACTGACCAGCACCAGGCCCGTCGAGACGATCTGTGAGTCATTCTCCGCAGCATGTCCGACAACGCGGCCGCGATAGCGATAGCCTGTCTTATAGATGCCATGGTTGTACGCACAGTTAAAGATGTCGTCAGTAACGTAATCACAACTTGTGCCCGCAAGCTCCGCGTACCAGCGATATGACCAGCGATTACGAAAAAAACCACTCGTCTCAAAGCCGAACTGAGCAAGGTAGCGGCTGGGAAAACCACCCGCTTCGTCTTCGCCTGTCAGCTGCCCATAAAATGCAGACGGCTGGCGAAACCAGTTATTGCTCCAACGCACATCGAAGCCTGCCAGCTGATTTCCTGGTTCGTTCTCAGCCGTTGTGCCCGCATCACCGACGTTATCTTTTCCCGTGAACAGATCCCAAAACGTATCGAAATCGCAGGGCCGGTCATCACCACACCACTGCGCCGTTCGCGACAGGCCGATCTCGAGTGATTGAATGGGTTTGAACGCAAAGCGCATTCCGAAGAACAGCGTATTCGGTATCTCGCGTTCTTCCTCCATCTGCCCCATCATGACTTCAACATCCCAGGGGCCCAGCCAGCTCAGCCACCTGGTCTTAAAAGGATGGGTGCGATTGCGCCCAAGCGTTATCGCGGGCATTGGCCGGGCATTGTTCGACAAGATCAGGCTACCGTCCCACCCCGGCCCCCACCATCGATCCATCGTACTCAGCCCAAGCGTAACATTGCCCATATCCACGGCAATTCGGCTGCCATCTGCGCGAAACTCCTGGTCGTCCGCCGCGTCAGTGACGCCGGTCGCATTCAGATCAATGCTGAATCGGGAATTCCGCCACGACAATCCTGCCGACAGCTCACCCTCCTCGCGAGGCGTGTACGAAAAGCCACGTACCGCCATCGGCTCCGCCATACCGGAGACTCGCCCCTCGTATTGAATGTTGTTCAAGCTCATCTCGCGGCTGGCTCGCCGAATCACTCGCCGCATTGTACGGCGCACCGCGTTGGGTAGAACGGCATCGCTGTCGACCGCCACCTGCAAATCTGCCGCCAGCGCATCCCAGGAGATCGGCCAGGTCGTTACTGGCCCTGAAATCACGCCATAGTCGGCCAGCACCTGGATGTCATGTCTTAGCGCGATGTCGCCCGGCGCCGCCACCGAACTTGCATAGCTATACGATGCAAACAGGAGTGCCAAATACAGGGAGCGACGCAGCATCAAATTCAGGCCTCGAGGATCTTGAGTACTTCCTGGGTCTTTTCCTGCAACAACACCTCATCGCCACGACTTTCGACATTCAGCCGAACAACAGGCTCGGTATTCGACATGCGAATGTTGAAGCGCCAGTTTTCGAATTCGAAACTATAGCCGTCGACAACGTCGACGCTCAGTGCAGTATCAGCGTAATGCGCGTGCAGCGCTTCCAGCGTCTTACCTGCATCCTCAACCTCGCGATTGATTTCACCGCTGGTCGGAAACTTCGCTTGTCGCTCGCCGACCAGCGCCGAGAGGGTCTTACCGGTCTTGGACATCAGCTCTGCAACCAGCAGCCAGGGAATCATGCCGCTGTCAGCATATGCGAAATCCCGGAAATAGTGGTGTGCGCTCATTTCGCCTCCGTAGACGGCGTCCACCTCTCGCATCGTCTCTTTCATAAACGAATGTCCGGACTTGCTCTGTACGGCAACACCGCCGGCAGCGGCGACAATGTCCAGCGTATTCCAGGTCACGCGTGGGTCGTGGACAATGCTGGCACCAGGATTAATCGCCAACAGGCTTTCCGCCAACAAGCCTACGATGTAGTAGCCCTCGATGAATCCACCCTTTTCATCGAACAGGAAGCAGCGGTCAAAATCGCCGTCCCAGGCAATACCCATGTCGGCGTTACTGCGAACCACCGCGTCTGCCGTAGCAGACTGGTTTTCCAGCAACATCGGATTGGGTATACCGTTCGGAAAAGTACCGTCAGGTGGATAATTCACTTCAACCAGCTCAAAAGGCAAATCTGGCGTCAGTCCATCCATCGCGATTCCCGCACCACCGTTTCCAGGATTGACCACAAGCTTTAGCGGCTCAAGGGCGTGCACGTCCACATAGCCGAGCAAGTGCTCAATGTAGTGATCAAAAATATTGATCGGCGCGTGGGTACCGCGCTTGTCGGCCTTTAGCCGATCGTCGGACTCCGCTAGTGCCCGAATGTCCTTGAGGCCCGAGTCTGCGCTCACTGGCCGCGCTTTCTCGCGGACGATCTTAAGCCCATTGTAATCTGCGGGATTGTGGCTTGCCGTCACCATGATGCCGCCGTCGGCATCGAGGTAGTCCGTTGCAAAATAGACCATTTCAGTGCCACCTAACTGGATATCGAGCACTTCCGCGCCAGCATCGCGAATACCGCTGGCGACAGCCTCGGAGAGCTCTGTGCTGGAAAGACGAATATCGCGGCCCAGGACCATCTTTGAAGCGCCCAAAAACTGTGCCGTCGCATTGCCGACGCGGTAGGCAACATCCGTGTTCAGCTGGTCCGGAATTCGGCCGCGAATGTCATAGGCTTTGAAACAATCAATCTGAATTGGCATTACGTATTCGTTCCTTCTCGCCCGTAATTGTCATCAAGACGCACAATATCGTCTTCTCCCAGGTACTCGCCGCACTGCACTTCTACGATGTGTACCGGCTCGTCAAACGGGTTGGCAATACAGTGCACGTCGCCGATCGCAATATAGGTTGACTCATTCACTCCAAGGTCAAACTCCTCATCATTGCGCGTTATTCGTGCCTTACCGCGAACGACCACCCAATGTTCCGCACGCTTAGCATGTTTCTGCATGGACAGAACCGCACCGGGTTTGACAATGAGTCGTTTGACCTGAAAACCCTCGTCCTCGTCAACACTGTCATAACTGCCCCAGGGTCGAAATACCTGCCTGTGCAACTCGGCCTCACCGCGATCCTGAGCATTGATTTTCTGGACTATATGCTTGATATCCTGGGCCCGATTCTTGGCGATGACGAGCACCGAATTCTTCGTCTGCACCACGACGATGTTCTCCACACCCACCGCTGCAACCAGTGCGTTCTGAGCCTGCACGAATGTATTTTTGCAGTCATGCACAAGGACGTCCCCATCCAGGGTATTCCCGTATTCATCCTGCTCACGGGCATCGTGCAGACTCGACCAGTCGCCAACATCACTCCAGCCCGCGTCCAGCGGCACCATCATCGCTTTGTCCGTCTTCTCCATGATGGCGTAGTCGATCGAATCTTTGGGGCATCGCAGAAAATCTTCCGCCGCCGGCCAGGTGAAGCCGTGCCGTCGGGCGCGATTTGCTGCACTGGTGCCGACGTTCGCGTGGATGGTCGGTGCCAACCCTTTAAGTTCAGCAAGGTAGCTGCGGGCGCTAAACAGGAACATGCCGCTATTCCAGAAATGTTCACCGCCCGAAAAATATCGTTCTGCTGTTGCCAGGTCGGGCTTTTCGACAAAAGAATCAACCGCCACGCAATTAGCGCCGTCCGGTCCGGCCTTAACGTATCCATAGCCGGTTTCGGGGCGAGTCGGCACAATGCCGAAGGTCACGAGATTGCCCGATTCCGCGGCCGCCACACCGCGAGCTACCGCAGCCTGAAATGCTTTGACGTCCTGGATAACATGATCGGCCGGCATAATCAGCAACAATGTCTCCGGATCGGATTCGGCGGCGATACAGGCAGCAAGTCCAACCGCAGGCGCGGTGTTTCGCCCTTCCGGCTCAAGAACGATGTCTGCAATTCGCCCGATGGACTGCAATTGCTCGGCTGCAAGGAATCGATGTGCCTCGTTGCACACCAGGATGCAGTCCTTGCCGACACCTGCCATGCCCTCAATGCGCAGTGCGGTGTCTTGCAGCATCGTTGTATTCTGGCTAACCAACGGCAAAAGCTGTTTGGGGTACTGTGAGACGGAATACGGCCAGAGTCGCGTTCCGGAACCGCCTGACATAATAACCGGGACAATCTTGCTCATGCCGCCATCTCCTGCAAGTACCATTCATAGGTCGACCGGATGCCATCTTCCAGTTCGATTGAGGGTTGCCAGCCCAACTTTTGTAGTCGTGACGTGTCCAGCAGTTTGCGCGGCGTTCCGTCGGACTTACTGGCATCAAATACAAGCTCACCTTCGAAGCTGACGACCCCCTTAATCTGCGACGCTAATTCGGCGATGCTGATATCCCTGCCCCAACCAATATTGACGATGTCTGCAGCGCTGTAGGTATTTACCAGGAATACACAGGCATCAGCCAGGTCGTCAACGTGCAAAAACTCGCGACGGGGCTTGCCACTCCCCCAGACTTCAACCGACGCCGCTCCGGATTGCTTAGCCTCATGAAACTTGCGCAGCAGAGCGGGCAGCACGTGCGAATTATCGAGATCAAAATTATCACCAGGCCCGTACAAGTTCGTGGGCATTGCGGCGATCGCATCAAAGCCGTACTGCTTGCGGTAGGCCTGACACATCTTAATACCCGCAATCTTCGCAATGGCATACCATTCGTTGGTTGCTTCCAGCGGTCCCGTCAGCAGGCTGTCCTCCGCCATAGGCTGTGGTGCCAGCCGTGGGTAGATACAGGAAGATCCCAGAAATAGTAATTTCTTGACGCCATTCTTCCAGGCGGCATGAATGACATTGGTCTGTATGGCGAGATTCTCGCGCAAAAACTCAGCCGGGTACACATCATTCGCGTGAATGCCGCCAACTTTGGCGGCAGCCAGGTATACCTGGTCTATCTGATTGACTGCAAACCATGCATCTACAGAGGATTGGCTGCTCAAGTCCAGCTCGCCGCGCTCAGCGGTAATCGCTTTGATGTCACAAGTCGCCAGTCGGCGCACAATTGACGAGCCAACCAGACCGTTATGACCTGCGACGAATACTCTACTCATGCCGGTCAAAGGTCTGGTAACCCGCATCTTTGACCATTGCGTCACGCTGTGCCTCGGCATGGTCCGCAGCTACCATCTCCGCGACCATTGCCTCAACTGAGGTCGTGGCTTCCCAGCCAAGCAGGTCTTTCGCCTTAGTCGGATCACCCAGCAGTGTCTCAACTTCCGTCGGGCGGAAATAACGTGGATCGACCGCGACAATAGTCTTGCCAGAGGTCGTATCTACGCCAACTTCATCGACGCCCTCACCCTGCCACTCAATACTGATGTCCAGCGCCTTGGCACCGAAGTCGATGAACTCGCGCACCGAGTTTTGTTTGCCAGTTGCGATCACAAAGTCGTCAGGGTTTTCCTGTTGCAACATCAACCACATCGCCTCGACGTAGTCACGCGCATGACCCCAGTCGCGCAACGAGTCCAGGTTACCGATGTGCAACCTGTCCTGTAGACCCGACTTGATGCGCGCCAACGCTCGCGTGATTTTTCGTGTCACGAAGGTCTCGCCTCGCACCGGCGACTCATGATTGAACAGGATGCCGTTCGACGCGTGTAAGCCGTACGCCTCGCGGTAATTGACGGTAATCCAGTAGGCATAAACCTTGGCGGCACCATACGGCGACCGCGGATAAAATGGCGTGGTTTCTTTTTGCGGCACCTCTTGCACATTGCCGAACATCTCTGACGTCGATGCCTGGTAGATTCGAGTCGATTTTTCCATTCCGAGCAGCCGCACCGCCTCCAGAATTCGCAGCGTGCCAATAGCGTCGGCGTTTGCCGTGTACTCCGCCATTTCGAACGACACCTGCACGTGGCTTTGTGCCGCGAGGTTGTAGATCTCGTCAGGTTGCACCTGTTTGATAATACGAATGAGATTGGTCGAGTCCGTCATGTCGCCATAATGCAGATGCATCCTGACGCCCTTCTCATGCGGGTCCTGGTACAGGTGGTCGATTCGATCCGTATTAAAAGATGATGCCCGGCGCTTGATACCGTGAACCTCGTAACCTTTCTCAAGAAGCAACTCGGCGAGATAGGAGCCATCTTGCCCAGTAATTCCAGTGATTAGTGCAGTTGCCATACCCTCTACCTGAGCTTCTCGAGTAAGAAACGCGTGGATACGTTCTCACTCTTATTTATTCCGCCAGCGAGCTTCTTACCCAGCTCAACGCCAAATTGATCAAATGAATTGATACCCCAAACCACACCTTCGACGAATACTTTGTGTTCGTACAAGGCAATCAACTGCCCCAATACCTCGGGAGTTAATTGCTCGAACAAAATTGTATTGCTCGGGTTGTTTCCTTTGTGCACTCGATACGGACTGGTACCTTTCTCATCGAAGCCGTCCATGAGCGCTTCAGATTGAGCCAGGCAATTATCGATCGCGAGTTTGTGCTGTACCTGAGTTCCGCCAGAGGTCTTGGCAGACACCAGAAAATCGACAGGAATCAAGCGCGTACCCTGATGCAAAAGCTGATAAAACGAATGCTGCGCATTGTTACCGCTCTCGCCCCAGATAACCATACCGGTGTCGCACTTAACCGCTTTGCCGTCCATACGCACACTCTTGCCGCTGGACTCCATCTGTAGCTGCTGCAAATAGGCCGGAAAACGATCGAGGCGATTGTCGTACGGCAAAATTGCCTGCGTTGTAGCGCCGAAGAAGTTGTTGTACCAGATACCTAACATCGCCAGTCGAACCGGCAGGTTGTCATCCATGGGCGCGAGGCGAAAATGCTGGTCCATCACGCGACCGCCGGCAAGCAAACGTCTGAAATTCTGCATACCGATGACCAGCGCGAGCGACAGGCCGACAGCTGACCACAACGAATAGCGGCCGCCCACCCAGTCCCAGAAACCGAAGCGCTTATTTGGTGCGATACCGAATTCGTCCATGGCTTCGTGATTAGTCGATGCCGCAACAAAGTGCGAACTGATCGCCCCCTCACCCAGGACCTGCGCGACCCACTGGCGTGCCGCATTTGCATTGGTCATTGTTTCGATCGTCGTAAATGTCTTTGAGCAAACGACGAAAAGTGTGGTCGCCGGATCCAGATAAGCCTTGAGGTCGGTCAGCTGGGTACCGTCAATGTTAGACACGCTATGAAAGTGCATGCCGGCCGACCAGTATGGGCGCAGTGCCTTAGCTGCCATCACCGGTCCCAGATCGGAGCCGCCAATGCCAATATTCACAATATCAGTCAGGCGTTTTCCGCTATGGCCGCGAATTGTGTTGGCATGCACGGCGTCGACAAAGTTCTCCATATCGGTGAGCACTTTCCAGACATCCCGCACACCTTCGGTATCCAGAGCAACCGTGTCAGAAATTTTTGAACGCAACGCAGCGTGCAACACCGATCGTCCTTCGGTCGCGTTTATTTCATCACCGGCGAACATTGCAGCGATCGCCTCCGGCACGGCGGCGTCGCGCGCGAGCCTGGCCATTAGTTTCAGCGTTGTCTTATTGACGTGCGTCTTGGAAAAGTCGAGTAGCAGGTCACATGCCTGCATCGAAAAACTATTCGGCCGCTGCTTGTCTCGCGCGAACAACTCCCGCAGGGTTTTCTTATGCATCGCGTCGCGATGATGCTTTCGTAACGCCTGCCAGGACGCGAGATCGGTCGGATAACGTGCAGACATTTTTCGGTCTGTGTATTGCTTAGGCACTTTTCTGAATATCACTCTGGTAATAGTCGCAGTACCAGTCGACGAAATTCTTGACCCCAACTTCGATCGGCGTGCTCGGGGCGTAGCCAACGTCATCCGACAGGGCCTTGGTATCCGCCCAGGTGTCCGGTACATCGCCAGGCTGCAGCGGCAGCATATTCATCTCTGCTTTTTTGCCGACGCATTCTTCAATGACCTCGATATAACGCATCAGCTCAACCGGCTGTTGGTTGCCAATATTGTAAATTCGGTACGGCGCCTTGCTGGTTCCAGGATCCGGACTCCTGGCATCCCAATCGTCGCTTGGTGTCGCATTATGGTCCAGTGTATGAATGACGCCCGAAACGATATCGTCGACATACGTGAAGTCGCGGCGATGCTTGCCATGATTGAACACATCGATCGGCTTGCCTTCAATAATGTTTTTGGTGAACAAGAACAGAGCCATATCAGGACGACCAAACGGGCCATACACCGTAAAGAAACGCAGACCGGTTGTCGGCAGCTCATACAGGTTGGAATAGGTATGTGCCATCAACTCGTTTGCTTTTTTGGTCGCGCCGTACAGAGCAAGAGGATGATCCACGTTTTGATGCACAGAAAACGGCATAGCCGTATTTGCGCCGTAAACAGAACTTGACGAGGCGTACACGAGGTGTTGCACACTGTTATGCCGACAGCCTTCCAGAATGTTCAAGGTGCCGACAATATTGCTCTCGATGTAGGTATGCGGGTTTTCGATGGAATAGCGAACACCTGCCTGTGCCGCCAGGTGCACGACCTTGTCGAAATTCTCCCCGGCAAACAATCCTTCGATACTCGCGCGGTCGGCGAGGTCCAGGCGCCGCATAGAAAAATTCTCGTAAGGCTCCAACCGGGCAGCGCGCGCCTCTTTGAGAGACACGTCGTAATAGTCGTTGAAGTTATCGAGCCCGACGACGGTGTCGCCACGCTCAAGCAATTGTTCTGCGGTGTTTGAGCCGATAAACCCGGCCGCCCCGGTTACCAGGATTTTCACTTGACGCTCCTAAAGACGGTCATCAACTGCGGCGGCTGGCAACACGTACTTGATGTCGTACAAGACCGAGTTTGCTTTACCAAATGCGCGAATACCTTTTTCACCCAAAGCCCGAAACTGATCGTGCGCCACCGCGACGATGACGACATCATACTCGCCCGCCCCTGGTTCCTGGACAAGATTGACGCCAAGCTCTGCGCCTACTTCCCTGGCGTCGACCCAGGGGTCATGCACATCCACCTGCAACTCAAAACTCTGTAACTCACTGACGATGTCAACGACCTTGGTGTTTCGCACGTCCGGACAGTTTTCCTTAAAAGCGAGACCGAGAACTAATGCGCGCGCACCGGCGGTCGCGATGTTCTTGCTGGCCATCCGCTTCACTATTTGCGACGCCACGAACAATGACATGTTGTCGTTGATTCGCCGGCCCGCGAGAATCATCTGCGGGTCGTAGCCAAGTTGTTCCGCCTTGTAGGTCAGGTAATAAGGATCTACCCCGATACAATGACCGCCAACCAGGCCGGGGCGAAATGGCAAGAAATTCCACTTCGTACCAGCCGCCTGTAAGACCTCCTCGGTATCAATGCCGACGCGTTCGAAAATCATCGCCAGTTCATTGATCAACGCGATGTTTACGTCACGTTGTGTGTTCTCAATGACTTTCGCCGCCTCGGCAACCTTGATGCTCGATGCAAGATGGGTTCCTGCAGGGATAATTGCCTTGTAAACATGATCGATGAATTCGGCGGCCTCGGGCGTGGAACCTGAGGTGACCTTGAGAATGGATGGTAAGCGATGTTGCTTGTCGCCCGGATTGATGCGCTCAGGGCTGTAACCGACGTAGAAGTCCGCATTCATTTTCAGACCGGATCCTGCCTCAATGATGGGCACACAGACTTCTTCAGTCGCGCCTGGATACACAGTCGACTCGAAGACAATGACGTCGCCCTTGCCGACAATGCTGCCGAGTAGCTCGCTAGCCTTTTCGAGCGGCGCCAGCATTGGCACCTTGTGCTCGTCGATCGGTGTCGGCACCGTCACGACATAGAAATTGCAGTCGGCCAATGCAGCGGGGTCAGAGGAGTAACTCAGTTTATCGACGTTAGCAAGCTCGTCAGCCGAGACCTCCAGGGTCGAATCCTCGCCCCGTTTAAGCTCGGCGATACGGCTTTGCTTCACATCGAAGCCCAGCGTCTCGAATTGTTTGCCAAATTCGACGGCCAGTGGCAGGCCTACGTAACCAAGGCCAAGCACGCCGATGCGCAATTTATTGATATCAAAATACATAACGCACTAAATACCACATGTAGTTATTGAAATCCCGAACATGAGTCGCACGTTTTTGAGCGAGCAGGCACAATGGAATGCGGGAACAACAGAATAGGCTTGGGCAATGAAGAAATTCTACGTGTTTCTCCTCACATTAGCAGCCTGTAGTAGCGGCGGCGGCAATAATGGCGGCGGCGGTCAGCCACCGCCGCCGAACCCGAATCCGCCAACCACGGTGCAGACGCAGCAGGTCTTTGCGGGCGTCAGCTTGTCTTCGCCGACGGCGCTGAGACAGGCTCCCGGAGATCCGCTGCGCTGGTTTGCGCTAAACCAGTCTGGCGAAATTACCGTATTCGACAACGATCTGCTGAACGCGGTCGGATCGACCTTTCTGGATATCTCCGGGCTTGTCAGTTTTGGCGGCGAGCGTGGCCTATTGGGCATCGCGTTTCATCCGGACTTTGCCAACAACGGCGAGGTGTTCGTGTCGTATACCGCGCCGGCGCCGCTGACGTCTGTGGTATCGAGATTTCGAAGCTTCGACAACAATCTGACGCTGGATCCAACCTCAGAGGAGATCATCCTCAGCGTGTTGCAGGAAGCCAACAATCACAATGGTGGTGACATCCATTTTGGACCGGACGGTCTCCTGTATGTCGCTTTCGGCGACGGCGGTGGCGGCGGTGACCCGAATGGTAACGGCCAGAATACCTCGACCTTGCTCGGATCAATCGTGCGCGTCGATGTCGAGGTGCCCTCGGGGTACGACATCCCCGCGGGCAACCCATTCTCCGGTAATGCCAAATGTATTCAGGGTACCGGTGCCGCGGCTTGTCCTGAGATCTATGCATGGGGCTTGCGTAACCCCTGGCGCTTCAGTTTCGACAGCCAGACCGGTGCGCTGTGGGCAGGCGACGTCGGTCAGGGCCCCAACATTGGCTGGGAAGAAGTGGATCGCATCGAGGTTGGTGAGAATTACGGCTGGAACGTTCGGGAGGGCGCTAATTGCTTTCCGCCGAACAGCAGCTGTAGTTCGGCCGGCCTGAGCGACCCCATCACTGAATACGATCGCAGCATCGGTCAGTCGATTACAGGTGGCTATGTTTATCGTGGCAGCGCTATCACGAATCTGGTTGGCCACTACGTGTTTGGCGACTTCGCCAGCGGCCGAATCTGGTCCGTACCGGCAAACAGTTCGATTGGCACTGCGCCCACCGAACTCACAGACACCCCGCTATCCATAGCGGCGTTTGGTGAGGGTGATAATGGTGAGCTGTACGTGGTCGCTTACAACGGCACGATCCACCAGATCGTCCCTTGAGAAAAACGGGGACCGTCTACTGTTTTTGCTAGCCCAGGTACCAGAGAGCCAGCAAACCGGTGATTGACATGGTGACTGTGTATGGCAATGCCATTACCACCATGCGGCCGTAGGACAAACGAATCAGCGGCGCCAGTGCCGAGGTCAGCAGGAACAGGAATGCCGCCTGGCCATTCGGTGTCGCTACGCTGGGAATATTGGTGCCGGTATTGATCGCCACTGCCAGAGCATCAAACTGCGCTCGAGTTATTTCGCCGGCCTGATATAGCTCATCGACTTCCTTAATGTACACCGTAGCCACAAACACATTGTCGGAAATCATCGACAGGAAGCCATTCGCCATATAGAAAAGCGCTTCCTGTGTCTTGCCTTCGTAAGTGCGGACCCAGTCAATAATCGGCGTGAACAAGCCCTGATGATCAATGACAGCGACAATGGCAAAGAATACGACCAGCAGCGCGGTAAAAGGCAAGGCTTCTTCGAAAGCATGACCAATCCGGTGCTCCTCGGTAACCCCGTTGAATGCGGTTGCGAGTACGATCACCATCAGACCGACAATGCCTGGTTCAGCCATATGGAAACCCAGGGCAAGACAAAGTAAGACACCGACAATTGCCTGCACCGCGATGACGCTCTTCTCCTTCTTGGTGCGCTCCTCACTCATGTCATCGTCATAAGCCTGCAGGACCTCACGAACTTTAGGCGACAACTGCGCCCCATAGCCGAATGACTTGGTGATCTCCAGGAACATGCAGGTTAACAAGCCGACGACCAGCACGGGCATAGAGATATGTGCCATCTTCAGGAAAAACTCGACAAACTCCCAGTCCATGATTTCGGCAATCAAGAGGTTTTGCGGCTCTCCAACCAGCGTGGTGACACCACCAAGCGCCGTACCAACCGCTCCATGCATCATCAGGCTACGCAGGAACGAGCGAAACTGCTCCAGGTCGTCTCGATGTAATTCGACGATCTCGTCATCGGTCGAGTGGTCATGGTCGTGATCGAATTTCTTGCCCGATGCGACCTTGTGATATACGCCAAAAAAACCGACAGCTACTGTAATAATTACTGCGGTGACCGTCAGTGCGTCCAGGAACGCAGACAGAAACGCTGCAGAAAAAGAAAACATCAGCGACAGCAGTACTTTGGACCGCACTCCAAGCAGAATCTTCGTGAAAATGAACAGCAACATTTCCCGCAGGAAATAGATGCCAGCGACCATGAACATCAGCAGCATGATGACAGGGAAGTTCGCTTCCGCCTCATGGAATACCTGCGCCGGCGACGCCAGACCTAATATCACGGCCTCAACAGCCAGCAGCCCACCCGGTTGAAGTGGGTAGCACTTCAGTGCCATTGCCAGCGTGAAAATAAACTCAATTACCAGCGCCCAGCCAGCCACATACGGACTGTAGACCACGAGAATCGGGTTCAGGATCAGAAAAGCAATAATGGTCTGCTTGTACCAATCCGGTGAATTTCCTAGAAAATTCTGGCGAAGAGCTTGTGCTGTGGTGTGGGCCATGAATGGTCCTTATCGTTTGTCTTTGGGTTGTTCAGTCCGGCTAACGGTCCATATTAGCAATTTTTTCGAGCAGCGCGTCATGAGCCGCTGCTTCTTCCGCCGTCGCCTTGATGACAACGAGTTTCAAGTCCTCGGCGGGGCTTGCCAGCGCGACCTCTGCCCCGGTTTCTACACCTTCTCGACCGTCGCCACGCGCGTCTGCCTCTCCGGCATCAAGTGACAGGGCCGTCTGCCCACCGGTCATCGCAAGATAAACGCGAGCCAACAGATCGGAGTCGATCAATGCCCCATGGACGTCACGTTTCGACGCGTCAACATCGTAACGCTTGCATAATGCGTCGAGACTGTTGCGTTGCCCCGGGTGCATCTTTCGCGCCAGAGATAATGTGTCCAGCACGGTCGAATGCTCTGTTATTTTCGGTTGCGAATGGCCAATGAGCATAAGCTCATGTTCCAGGAATCCGACATCAAAGTCCGCGTTATGAATCACCAGTTCAGCACCAGCAACGAACGCCAGAAACTCCTCGGCGACTTCCGCAAAGCGCGGTGCTGTTTCGAGGTCGTCGAGACTGATGCCGTGCACGCGTTGCGCAGCTTCATCAATTTCCCGGTCCGGGTGAATGAAAACGTGGAACTCGCGGCCCGTGAAGCGTCGGTCCACCAATTCGATACAGCCAATTTCTATGACCCGGTGACCCTGTGCCGGGGAGAGGCCTGTGGTTTCGGTATCAAGTGCAATCTGTCTCATATTTTATCTATTTATAGTTCATCAATGCCTAGATTTGCCAACGCGTCGGCCTCTTCGTTACCCGCGTTACCCGCATGGCCTTTGACCCAAACCCAGTCAATGTCATGACGTTCCGTGGCTGCATCAAGGGCTTGCCAAAGATCTTTGTTCTTAACCGGTTTTTTGGCGGCCGTCTTCCAGTCGCGTTTTTTCCAGTTGGGCATCCACTCCCGAATCCCGTCCATCACGTACTTGGAATCGGTATGCAGTGTCACTCGTGTTGACCTGTGCAATGCATTCAGCGCCTCGATGGCCGCGGTTAACTCCATGCGGTTGTTGGTCGTCTCCGGCTCACCACCGTGTATCGTTCTGCGGCGATCGCCAGCGATTAACAGCGCACCCCAGCCACCAGGCCCAGGGTTGCCGCGACAAGCACCGTCGGTGTAAATCTCAACTGTTTTGGTCAAAGCGGATTCGCGACACTCTGTTAGTAGTACCTGCCAGCCCGGCGACAACTTTTGGTTTGGAGCGCCAACGCGGGCGCATCGGTGTCAATGTGCTGACTCGTTTCTGCGCGCTGAGCATATAACAAGCCGCCAACTCCGGCCACAATTGCTGGCCACGACGTTCCCACCGCGGCGAACTCGCACCGCGATTGCCGGGCAGCGGCCAGCGAAAGAAATAGCGACGCATGCCGTGAATTCGAAGGTCCAGGAGTTGTAGCCAATCACGAAGGCGCCGGTCCGATATCAGGTGGTCGGCGCCCGGCGGCAGGCCTGCGCCGGGGATCAGTCGCCGCAGTCCCCAAAAGCCCCCGGTTTTGAAGCCGAGCACAACAAGATGGCCCTGCGAGCGTAAGACGCGGTGCACCTCGCGCAAGATCGCATGCGGTCGATCGCTGAAGTCCAGAGTATGCGGCAAGACCAGACAGTCGATTGAATCGTTGGAGAACGGCAGGTGGTGAAAATCAGCGACTGCCGCCTGTGCGTCCGACAGAGCCGCCGAATCGACGATTGCGGTACGTTGGGTCCGGGCATGCCGCAAGAAGGTCCGAGACTCACCCCACTGCCCCAGCTGCAGGCAATGTTCGCCAAATATGCCATCCATCGCCTCCTCCGCAATGCGCCCTTCCTGGGCGAGCAGCGCCTGTCCGAGCGGCGAGTTAAGCCAGTCGGTGGTTATTTGCGGAAAATGCGGTATTTTTTCCATGAATTAAGACCTGTTTTGCATTTTACAGCTATGACACTTGCGCATCCGCGCCCGGCCGGTAGGATAGCGCGATGCCTGAGACCAAGACCCGATTATTGCAGAGATTTCACCGTGTTGGCGCGACCGCCTGCACCTTTTTCTTAATTCTGACCGGTTGCAGCGTGCTTCAGTCCTCGTCTGAGGAGCCGTTGACGGAAATTCCCGCCAGCGCCTGGGAATCGCCCTACATCGAGCCGCTGGACCATACCTGGGAACCTCGCACACCAGTTGCGTTCGCGCCACCAGACCTCCTGCAGCGGCTCCGCGACGGTTTCAAGCTCGAAGACATCGATAATCACCGCGTTGACGCCGAACTGAAGTGGTTTGTCAGCCATCCGGACTACCTGGATCGGGTTTTCACGCGTGCTCAGCGCTACTTACCACACATTACAGCCGAGCTGGAGAAGCGAGACCTGCCTTTCGAGCTTTCACTGCTGCCGATTGTTGAGAGTGCCTACGACCCCTTCGCTTACTCGCACGGACGCGCTGCAGGGTTGTGGCAGATGATCCCGGGCACCGCTACCCGCTTCGGCGTCAAGCAGAACTGGTGGTATGACGGCCGCCGTGACATTGTCGATTCCACGCGTGCCGCGCTCGAGTACCTCGATTACCTGCACGATTTCAATAATGGCGACTGGATGAACGCTGTCGCCTCCTATAATTCTGGTGAGGGCAATGTGCGCCGAGCTGTGCGTAAGAACACTGCCGCCGGCAAGCCCATCGACTTCTTCAGTCTGCGGCTGTCGAAAGAAACCAGTGCCTATGTGCCGCGCCTGATGGCACTTGTAAGAATCGTCGAGAATCCCGACGCGTACAACGTCACGTTGCCGTATATCGTCGATGAGCCACAGTTCGCTGTGACGGAAATCGGCTCGCAAATTGACTTGGCGCTCGCTGCCGAAATCGCCGGCGTTGACGTTGATACCGTTTATGCGTTCAACCCGGGCTACAACCGTTGGTCGACAGATCCCAGAGGCCCGCACACCCTGGTGATGCCGTATGACATCGCTAGTGAATTTACATCGGCGCTGGCCGAAGTTCCGGATGCAGAACGCGTGCGTTGGAAACGACACAAGGTCGGCAACGGCGAAACAATTTCTGAGATTGCGCTCGACTACCACACGACGGTTGGCGCCATCCGCGCGGCGAATAACCTGCGCGGCAACACTATTCGTGCAGGTCATCACTTGATGATTCCGGTCGCCAGCAAGCCGCTCAACGCGTACAGCAAGAGCGCGGACGCGCGTCTGGCGAAAACGCAGAACAAGAAACGTGCGGCTAACAAGGTCGACCATGTCGTTGCCGGCGGTGAGAGCTTTTGGACGATCAGCCAGCGTTATGGCGTGACAACACGGCAATTGTCGGCCTGGAATGGAATGGCGCCCGGTGACCCATTGCCGATAGGGCGCAAACTAGTGGTCTGGACCAACGCCGACCTCGGTCCCAGCACCTCGCCAACCAGCACCCTGGGCAATACGACACGCAAACTCAATTACACTGTGCGCAATGGCGACTCGCTATATCTCATAGCCAACCGCTTCCGAGTGACGGTTAAGCAGATAACGCGCTGGAACAACATCGACAAAAACAAGATACTAAGGCCGGGGCAACGCCTGACGATGTACGTCGACGTCACCCGCCAATCCAGTTAAGGGGAAAAATATGGGCTTTATGGCCGGTAAACGCGCGCTGATCGTCGGCGTCGCCAGCGATCGATCAATCGCCACAGGAATTGCAGAAGCTTTCGCTCGTGAGGGTGCGGAAGTCGCTTTTACGTACCAAAACGAAAAACTAAAAGGTCGTGTTGAAAAGCTTGCTACCCGTCTGGGTCAGAATACTGACATGCTGTTTCAATGCGATGTCAGCAGCGACGAAGAGATCGACGCGGTTTTCGCAGGGCTTGGCGAGCACTGGGACAAGCTGGACGTGCTGGTGCACTCGGTTGGTTTTGCACCGCGAGAACAGCTCGAGGGCGGCTTCACCGAGTCGATTACCCGTGAGGGCTACCGGGTCTCACATGACATCTCGGCGTACAGCCTCGCTGCACTGGCAAAGGCCGCGGCTCCGATGCTTTCGGACCAGTCAGCAATCCTGGCGCTCACTTACAATGCCGCTGTTCAGGTTGTTCCGAATTACAATGTAATGGGCCTGGCGAAAGCCAGCCTGGAGTCCTGTGTACGCTTCCTGGCGTCGGATCTCGGTCCGAAGGGCGTGCGCGTCAATGCAATCTCGGCGGGCGCGATTAAGACGCTGGCGGCGGCTGGTATTGGCGGATTCCGCAAGATGCTGGGTTACGCAGAGAAGGCGTCACCGCTGCGTCGCACGGTCACCATCGATGAAGTGGGCAACACTGCGGCTTTCCTTTGCTCAGACCTCGCGAGCGGCATCACTGGCGAAACCACTTTCGTGGATGCCGGCGTCAATATCATGGGAATGGTCTTCGACGAAGACTAATAAAAAACCGTGACAGTTCACTCTGTCCCCTTTTCCAACTTCAAAATGGGGACAGAGTGAACTGTCACGGTTTTTTAGAGGGCGACCTTGGTTTTCTCGCCCTCGAGGCGAGCCACGATCGTCGCGCAACTCGCATCGCCCCATACATTGATGCTGGTGCGCGCCATGTCGAGGATGCGGTCAAACACCAGCAGCACCCCGATGGCCTCTGCCGGAAGCCCAACTGCAGCCAAGATCACTGCTATCGCCACCAACGACGCCGAAGGGACGCCCGCAACTCCGATTGACGTTAACAATGCCGTCATAACAATCGTGAATTGCACACCGAATGACAGGTCCAGACCATACGCCTGTGCAATAAACACCGCGGCCGCGCATTCGTATAACGCCGTCCCGTTCATATTCACCGTTGCACCGAGTGGTAATACGAAACTTGACACTTTATTGGATACCCCAACGTCCTTTTCCACTGCATCCATCGTGACAGGTAACGTCCCCGACGACGAAGCTGTAGAAAATGCCGTGAGCATGGCGGGTGATACTGCTTTGAACGTCTTGAGCGGACTGACCCGACCTACAAATCGAAGCAGCAATGGCAGCGTAATGACCGCATGAATCAGCAATGCCGTGGCGACTGAAGCCGCGAATATTGCCAATGGTTTGGCCGCACCGAAGCCGCTCTCAGCGACGACTTTCGCAATCAGTCCGAATACCCCGATAGGCGCAAACAGCATAATCCACTCAGTCATTCGCATGACGACGTTAAACATGCCATCCCAGAAACCGTATAGCGGCTTGGCATGTTCTTCCTTAACCTGGGTCATGAAGTAGCCGAATAAGATCGCAAAAAATATCATGCCTAACATGTTGTTATTGATTGCGGCATCGACAAGATTGGGCGGAACCATACGCTCAAATATGTTGAAGGTTATTTCCAACGCACTGCCGTCCTCAGTCGCAAGATTATCAACCGGCTCGGTCAATGCCAGAAGCTCGCCCGCAGGTTCTCCATTGTCGATTCCTGGCTGAATCGCATTTATTACCAGCAATCCGACCAGCACCGCCAACACAGTGGTTACCGAATAAAATAGAAGAGTCTTGCCACCAAGCTTGCCAAGGTCACCACTTGCACCGATGCTCGCCACGCCGACGATGATAGAAGACATGATCAGAGGAATAATGATCATCTTCAACGCGTTCAGAAAGACTGAACCTATGAACCCGAGTATGGTTACGAAATCAGTATCGAGAATTCCCGGAGAATATGAATCCGTCGTGATCTGATTTATTGCGTAGCCAACGATAATCGCCAGCACAATCGCGATCAGAATCTGCCAATGCAGCTCGAGCTTACGCATACACTCCCCCCGGTTGGTGCAGCCAGACTACTGGATCAGGTCAGACGCAGCCACAACATCTTCGTTGATAACGATATCCGCTTCGTTGTAAAGCGACTCTACGAACGCCAGGAAATCCGCCCCGCCAGACTGCAAAGATAACTGCTCTTTACCTGAGTCTCTTGCAGCCAAGGGTATCGACTCCGGCCTGCCTGGCAAAACCGCTTCGATCGAGAAGATTGTCTGGCCGCCACTCTGATCACGAACCTGATCTCGAACCGGTGCATTCTCTGCTGGTTTTCGCGACGCAAATATTTGCGACAGAACTGCCGGATCGACCGCCGCATCCTGCCGGCCAACCAATGCTGTCGGCGCAACCAGAGCGCCAGCCGATTCTGCCGCAATACCAAAATCTTCGCCGTTGCCCAGGGCTTCCATCAGCAGTGCCGCACGATCCGCAATCATTTTTTCCGCTTCGATACTACGCACTGCGCTAACCACCTGCTCGCGTACATCCTCGAGTGGCTGACGGGCGGCCGGCGTATGCGCCGTTACTTTGAAAATTGCTGAGCGACTCGCATCAAGCTCGATCACTTCAGAAATCTGGCCGTCAAACAGAAGGCTTGCATCAAAAATTGCATCGATCGCAGCCTGATTGCTGCCAAACGGACCAGCATCCGCGCGCTGCACGTTTTCTGCCGATTGCACTTCCGCATCGATCGCATCGGCAATCGACTGCATATCCGTGTGATCGAACAACGCGTCAGACGCGGCTCGGGTCAAATCCCGGTACAAGCCCTCGGTCTCCTGCTCGCGCAACTCGGCAAGCAATTCGGGACGCACCTGCTCCAGCGGTAAGGGCCCCTGCTCCAGGATTTGATTCAACTGCACGACGTGAAAGCCAAAGTCACTCTTGATGGGCCCGCTGACTTCGCCGGTTTCCATTGTGAATACGGCGCTACCCAGTTCGTCGGACAACTGATCGCGAGTACGTGCACCCAGATCACCGCCCTGCAACGCCGTTGAGCCGTCTTTCGAGTATGTCGATGCCAGATCTGCAAACGGTTCGCCCGCATCGATACGAGCAACCAGGCTGCGCGCCAACTCTTCGGCAGCTGCTTCGTCATCTTCGGAGAGGATCAATATGTGTCGCGCCTGGCGCTGTTCTTCCTGCAAGTAGCGATTCTTAGACTGATCGTAATAGTCCGCCAGTGCTTTCTCGGTAATTTCTACACCTTCAGCAACGATCGCTCGGTTCATTTCGATGAACTCAATTGCCGCCGACTCGGGCAGCAGGTAGAGGTCATCGTTCTCGTCATAAAAAGCACTGACTGCGTCGTCACTAACCTCAATTTCTGCAGCTGTTGCGCCCAGATCAAAACGAGCTATAGACACCAGCCGCTGCTCTGCCATCAGGTTAAGATAGCGGCGATATTCTGCCGGCGTAACAATCGCGGTAGCGGCAACTGCTCGTCGCAGCTGGTCGGTGCGCATCTGGGCGCGATACGCATTTCTGAATTCAGCCCGGCTGCGGCCATTCTGTCTAAGCAAGTCTTCGGCCGTTTCCAGGTCAAATTTGCCGTCCACCTGGAATTCCGGAATTTGCTGGATTGCTTCGGTCAGTTGAGTTTCACTGACCTGGTAACCCGCCTCTGCCAGGTAAATCTCAACCAACTGATCTCGAATCAGTGATTCCACGACTCGACGGCGAAGTTGGCCACGAAATTCGGCAGGCAGCTGTGCCAGCTGCGGGTTGGCATCGAGCTGCCGACGATAGGTATTTTCGAATTCATTCGCACCGATTTCGACACCGTCTACCTTGGCGGCGTAGATGCTGCCACCGAGATTCAGACTTGCGCCGAAAAAAACGAAAGAGATACCAATGATGACCAGGATTGCCAACCCGATCGGGCCGACGACTTTATCGCGAATTTGAGAAAGCATAGGTTTTTGAGGACTTGCATTAAAAGAGGCGGCGATTCTACGCGAGGCGCGGCTTCGGGCCAATAGCTACGGCCGCGCGCCAGGGATATATGTGGGCAAAAAAAACCCGAGCCCCCTTTCGGGAACCCGGGTATTTTCGTTGGCGGAGTGGACGGGACTCGAACCCGCGACCCCCGGCGTGACAGGCCGGTATTCTAACCAGCTGAACTACCACTCCGCTGAAATTAATGGTGGGTGCTGAGGGGATCGAACCCCCGACATTCGCCTTGTAAGGGCGACGCTCTCCCAGCTGAGCTAAGCACCCGCAGTGGACGCCAGATTCAGCGCGGAATAACGCCTACACCTTACCGAGCAAAAGCCGCGTGGTACGACCCGACAACCCACCTGACACCGGAGCATAGCAATGCCCCAACGCCAAAAGGCGCGCTAGTTTACGGCATCTTTTAGGGCTTTGCCAGCTTTAAAACCAGGCACGTTACTAGCCTTAATTTGAATCGTTTCGCCGGTTCGTGGATTACGTCCCTGACGGGCAGCACGACGTTTCACCGAGAACGTACCAAATCCAACGAGGGATACTTGATTTCCCTTCTTTAGGGACTTGGTAACGGCACCAACCACCGCGTCAACTGCACGACCAGCATCGGCCTTAGAAAGGCCAGCTTCGTCCGCAACAACTTCAATGAGATCACCCTTGTTCATCTATGTACCTTTGGTTAGATGTTAAAAATCTTCTGCTACTGACAACCTTGCCGGCAGCTCCCCGCATTTGCATTCTAGTTTCATCGAAAATCGAACTCGAGCAGCGGATTCGGAAAACCGACTACGCAGAAACCAGCTCAATTCAGACGCGAAACAACGAATACCACAAGGCTTATACCAAGCGCTAAAAACCGCTGTCAACATAAGTCTGCTGGCGAGCCGGCAAATTCGTCAGTGCGGTCTAACGCCCTTGGACCGGTTATCGGATTTGGCCTTCGGCTCTTCTTTGGCAATTACTGCCGCGGAAGATTTAGGGACCGGCATGTGCTGAAGCGACAACTCCAAAACTTCGTCTATCCATCGGACCGGAACAATGTTCAGCTTGTCCTTGATGTTCTTCGGAATTTCCGCCAGATCTTTTTCGTTTTCCTGGGGTATTAACACCTTCGAAATA